>CAUYPK010093149.1:0-13554 GCA_963574355.1 Loris lydekkerianus | reverse complement strand
AAACTCTTATTGTTTTTTGGTTTTTTTTACTTGTGTTTTGTGCGCTCGGGGGTTGTTATCTCTGGGGTGGTGGGGCTGTACTGCCCCCTGCGGTGGCCCCCCCCCCCCCCCCCCCCGTCTTGCAGCTGGCCTATTGAACGTGGCTGCAGTCCATGCCTTGGTTCATAGATGTTGTTTGCAGTCCTTGTTGATCTTTCTCCTCCAGTGTGGAGAGGAAACCCACAGAGCTCTTCTCAGGCCCAGTGGCACCTTCAGTTAGGTTTTCCTTTACTGTGGTGGAAGCAACAGCAGTCCGCCGTAGTTCTGGGGAGATGGGAAAGTTAGGGGGGCGGCTTAGCCATCTGTGCAGGACACCTCAGAGAAAAGACAACCAGCACGCACGGGACTGTCCCAAGGTGTGTCCCTCCTTCTGCTCCAGATGTTTCTCCAAAGGATGGAATTCCTAAACTCATCCATTCCCATCTTAGAGCGTGTTAGAGATGCCAAATCTACAGTAGTAAGTGCCAGGTTGTCCCAGGAAGCAAAAAAGGCAGAGAGTAATTTTATCATCAGCTTAAAGAGCTGTTGAATGGCTCTTCGGTAATAGGAGCAGTTTTACTGGGAAGTGACACCTGATATTCACTGATGCAGGATTTAAAGGATTAATCTGCCGTGCTATTTCAAGTTCTGAACGCCTTTTCTTTTGTTAGAGGTATTGGGCTATTGTTGAAATACTTATCATGTAAAAATATTTGCAAGTGAGATAATACCTTTATCCTTGTTTATATTTTTACTTCCTCTTTGCGTTATTTCTCCCAGAAGTCATAGCATTCCTTCCTTCGCCACTGTGAAGGTAATACCCCATTGTCCATGGGCATCTCTTGTGGCTAACATGACAGCTTCTGAGTGTCTAATCATTTTCCTTCTCTCTGGTGGCTTTTGGGATTTTTCCGTGCTTTTCATATTCCGTATTTACTCCAATGTGTTTAGGTTGGATTTTTGTTTGCATTGCGTAGAGCTTGGTCTGCTTGTTTAATCCGAGAGTGCATCTTTATTCCTGAAAATTCTCAGATGCTGTCTCTTTGCTTGTCTCTTCTCGCCTGTTCTCTGCCTTTTCTTTCTGACACTAAGTGTCAGAGCCTCTCGTGCTACACTCCCTTTTCTTAATCTTTCTCCTATAATTTCTGCTTCCCTCTTTTTCTCTTCTAGCTGCATAGTAGGACATTTCTTCTGGTTTATTATTTAGCTCTGCAGCTGCTTAATTCATACACTGAAATTTCATGTTGGAATTTCAGTGACTCCATTTTTCATTTCTCTAATTTTTATTCCGTTCTTCTTCAGGCGCTTTGTTATTTGTGGTAATTTTTTCAGAGCCTTCTGATTTGTTTTGTTTTTCTAATAATATCCTGTCTGGCCTTTGGTCTTTATTCCTTCCTCTCCCGAGTGTTTTAATTATCTTCGTTAGAGTATCTGACATCATCTCCCTCTGTTTCTCGCATTACGAACCCTCAGTGTGTTGGCCTTGCTGACCTTCCTCCCTGGTTTGTTTCTCTGGTTCCACACGTTTGTCATTAGCTCATCTCCATCAGAGGCTGTGCTGACACCCTGCACACTGCTTTGTGTTCACTTCTGCCAGGAACCTCCAGGTTTCACAGTCAAACTGATTTTCCTGTTAATTTCTTCACCATAAAGGTGGTGAATTCCTATAGTTGAGGTCTGAAGTTAGAATTCCTACGGGTGATTCATTTCACTTATGGCCTGAAGTGGATACTGAACTTGCTTGCCCATTTCCTAGACCAGGAGCTGGAGTGTCTGAAAGGAGGGTACTCAACTGGCAGAGATCTCACAGACCACCAAGGCTTGTACAAAAAGTTTTTTTTGGGAAGGGAGGGAGCTGCAGAGTAGCACCAAGGAGGAGAGAAAAGGAAAGGGGGGGGGAGAGAGAGGAGAGAGAGAGAGAGAGAGAGCACAGCAGGCTATACTTTGGTTGGGGGAAGTCTGAGAATGGTGACGGGATGGTAGAATAGCCAATAAGGAGTTACTGCTCTGGCTGGAAGAGCCGTTGGGGGCAGGCCATAAGTTTGAAATTTTCAGTGGGTAGCTGTAACGTTAAGAGTGAGACAGCTAATCTTGGTCTGTAGAAAGTAGGAAGGGGCTTTTCTGGGGAAGGGGCTTTCTCTGGGCCAATTACCTAACAGTGTCTCTGTGTCTGGCTTCAGTGGCATGGCAGCTTTCTGTGGCAGGTGGGTTTATGCAGAGAGCTCTTTTCCAGTGCTGGGCCTTGTGCGAGCAGAAGGCTCCCCTGCTGGCCTGGGACCTCCTGCTGCTGGGTCCCAGCACAGTGGGGAGCTCTGGGAATGAGCTCCTGCTTGCCTACTTAGTCCCTTAAGTCCATTTATTTCTTTATTTAATGGTTTTCTCTTCATTTCTGGCACCTGGGATTTCTCTTTTAAGCTTCTATTCTTGTCTATATATAAGATATGTTTAAAAGATATGTTTAAATTAAATTTTATCTAGCAGTTCTGTATATTTAGACTAAGAGGGGAGCCTTTCCACGTCAGCTCAATCCATGATATTGTCCTAAAGTGTTAGATTGTTTTCTAGATTAGCCTCAATTTAGTGTCTTCATTTGAATTCACTTTTTATTTATTTATTTTTATTTAGAGACAGAGTTTCACTCCATTGCCCTCTGTAGAGTGCTGTGGCATCACAGCTCACAACAACCTCCAGCTCTTGGGCTAAGGTGATTCTCTTGCTTCAGCCTTCCAGTAGCTGGGACTACAGGCGCCCTCCACAATGCCTGACTATTTTTTGATGTTGTTGTAGTTTGGCTGGGGCTGGGTTTGAACCCACCACCCTCGGTATATGGAGCTGGCACCCCACTCACTGAGCCACAGGCACTGCCCTGAATTCACTTTTTATACACGCACTCCCTCAGCTCTTTAACCACATGTATTTTATTTCTTATCTTCCTTGTGAATAATCCCTAATATAATAATCCCTAAACAATGGTCCTACAGCACAGACATAGGGTTGGGGTGGAACAGTTTCCTGGCTGAGACCCCAAAGTAACTAGATCTTCAGGTTACTTGGCTCTTCCAGGGATTAGATAGATCAGTTAACTAGTCCCTAGGTGACATCCTACGCCAGTGACAATGGACACATTCCTAGTGTCTCTAGGTGACATCCTATGCCAGTGACAATGGACACATTCCCTGTGTTCCTTTCAGTAAGCAGTGACTCTGATTTGGTTATAGTAAATTCTCTGCAGTGAGAATTTGTCTGGCAAGCATATTTTCTTAGAAGTAATTCTCCACAGTAAAAATGTATTTGCTTATTGCTGTTTGCAGAAGTGAAAGGGAAGAGGTTAAAAAAAATGCTGAGCTTGGGTTAGTTTCTCACAGCTTTTTTGTTTTTTCATTAAACAGCAATTATTATTTGGTCTCTCTCCTCACTTTAACCGACCTAACCAAATGTGACAATAAACACACACCTGAAATCCTAATTTGTGGACAAAAACAGCACAGCAGACTGGAGGGAGATGAAGAGTGAGAGTTTAGACGCATTTTCTTCCTCCTGGGCCTATTATCCGGGTGTCCAATGGCTGCAGTTGGGACTCCGTTCCCTCTGCCAGCTGGGAATGCAATTTCCATGACTGTTCCCTTTATGGAAAAACAAGGAGGTAATGGGAAGTTTGGGTGTCCCAAGGCATGGGTTTAAAAAACAGTTTGATCTATCTGAGCAGAAGGTGTTCCTGAGGATTTGGAGGGAGAAGAGAGAAACAAAGGAAGGGACGTGGAGAAATCCTCTAGCTACTGCCGCCTGTCCCATCCAGAGAGAACGGTGACATTCACAGGAGTGCAGTTGCTTCTGTCCAGAACTGGCTTGTTTCGAGCAACTCTGTGCCTTTGTGTTGTGTGACTGTGGCAGGTGGGGCAGGGAGTAGAGTGGCCCCTGAGAGAGCAGAGCTTGCCGCTCTGCAGAGACGGGGCGCCTGCCCAGCTGTGCCTGCCCAGGCTGCCTTGTGGTGGCAGTTGGGGCAGAGTCCTCCTAGCATTCGCTGAACCTGTTTCCTTTCCCAGCTTGGATTGGATTATAAAGCCTTTCTCCCAGAGCTCTCTGTTAGTTCTGGGATTCCATCTTTTATTCTGAAAATAGAGAAATAGAGGCTTTTTTTCTTGAGACAGAGTCTCATTTTGTCCCCCTGGGTAGAGTGCCTTGGCGTCATAGCTCACAGCAACCTCAAACTCTTAGGCTTCAGTGATCCCCTCGCCTTAGCCTCCCAAATAGTTGGGACTACAGTTGCCCGCCACAACACGGGACTATTTTTAGAGGTGGGGTCTCGCTCTGGCTCAGGCTGGTCTCCAACACTTAAGCTCAGGCAATCCACCTGCCTCAGCTTCCCAGACTGCTAGGATTATAGGTGTGAGCCACAGCAAAAGAGGCTTCCTTAACAAGGCCACAGGCCCTGCAGCCTGAGCCCGGCCTCCTCTCTCACTCTCACTGCAGCCCCTTTGGCCCCCTCTGTCCTTGGGCTCTCTATGGGCCCTCCACCTTGTGAACCCATTTATAAAACAACTACTTCATTAGCTATGGATCAAGCTGAAATTCCTAGAACTGTAGTTGGGAGCTAACTTCCTCCAGGAATGGGGTCACTTGGAGTCTGCACCACACACTGAAGAGGAGAGTGCCCAGTATTTTAAGAGAAAGGCTTGCTTAACATTCCATTTAAAGATGCTTGGTTTCTAAATGATATTTTATTACATCAAGGAGAGCTGATAGTTTATCATTGCAGTATTTATAAATAAACGAAGAAGCAGAAACAATTTTCTTATTCCTGTTCCATTTTGCATTTTTTCATGCCCCAGCACATTCTGGTGTCAGTGTGTATCTTGACTTGGAGAGGTTATATGATCCTCTGCCACCTGACAACAGCAGAGGTGATGTGAGAAGCTGGCTTCATAGAGTAACTCTGCTCACATTGCCCTCACTGGACACCATCCACTTTCCTCAGCCCAGAGGAGTCTTTCACTCCACTCTGCCTGGGCCTGCCTACACCAGGGCCCCACACCTTTCAGGGCCCACACCAAGTCTTCCTGCAACAACAGGAGAAACCATTTGTCCGTACCTTTTACTGACGCCTTGGCATATGGGTCTGGCCTGCAGTTTAGGGCTTGATGTTTGGAGAGTAGGGACTGTTATTGATCTTTGTTCTCCCCGCTATGCCTGTCCCAGGAGCATGTAATAGGTGCCGGGTAAATATTTACTGGGGCTTCTGCAGGCCTCAGTGAATGCACAGAATACAAAGATTTAGAGACACATTTGATGGATCTTTTATATGTGATTAGATGAAAATGAACCAGATTGCAAATCTTTTTTTTTTTTTAAACCCTGTACTAAGTTTTTGGTCCAAGTTATGTAGGATGAATTAAACTGGAATTACATTCTCTGAACCATTATGAGTGCATTTCTGTAAGCATAGTTATGTTGAAATAAAGTTTTATAAAGCAACGGGGACAATGATAGAAAAATGATTCTTCTCCTCTTTCTCTCTAGCTACAAGTTATTTCCAAACTGCGTCCCCTCTTTCGGGTTCCGCCACCTGCTGCCTCTCACAGACAGAGTGGACAGCTTCAATGAGGAAGTTCGGAAACAGAGGGTGTCCCGGAATCGCGATGCCCCTGAGGGGGGCTTTGATGCGGTACTCCAGGCGGCTGTCTGCAAGGTAACCTTCTTTTCTGGTCCTGTCCCTGCACTGGAGGTCACAGTAGACAGCATTAGTGTGGGTGCTGGTCCTCCCTGCAGGGGATGGTGGGTTTTGCACCACCCCAGGATATGGCTCCTGTCCACTCTTACATCAGAGCTGAGCTCAGTGAAGCCTCAAGGAAATCTACAGCAATTAAAACAGCTGGAGCTAAGGCGCGGACCGGGCTGGTGTGGGTCTCTGTGTCAGGGTGTGGCTGCTCTGTGTTTATACATTTGGCTTTTTTACTTCTTTTCGGGGAAAGGACCATATGCATAGAAGCTTATAGAGCTTTTTGGCCCAATTTTGGTAAACTTTAGAGACTGTTGTATTGGAGAACTAGCTGAAAAGGAATTGTGTGACATCTTGGGTTGCATTTCCATTAGTTTTTGTCAGCTCCTTCGTGGTATATGAATCCAGAGGGAGAGGCTTAGGTCAGAAATGAACTCATGCTTTGAGGTTCCAGTCTTAGCAAAATATATAAATGGAATGTTGGCAATAACTTTCTACTGTCAAAGCAATAACAGTGATACAAAATGAAAATAAAAATCACTCTTGAATTTGCTACCTCAATACACAGTTTTAAAATTTGTGCTTTTCTACTCTTTGCACATACATTTAGCCTTTGTTCATAGTGGTCATCATAGAGTATGTGTAACTGGTAATGCATTCCTGAAAATTCAGGTAGGTTTGGCAATAGAAAGGTGTTAAGAACTCTGGAGGCCGGGGTCAGAGGTTAGAACTGAGGCCGCATAAGGCAGCTGCTCTTCTCTTACCAAGTGCTGTGTCCTTAATTGCCCCCTCAAAGGGTTTCTGACCTCAGCCCAGGTTCAGTGTTTTCCTCTCCACTCAGTCCTGGATAGGATGAGAAGAGAAGCACAGATGTCCTTTCTGAAATAAAAAAAAAATGGAGAAGGGGGTCCACTGTGGCTGTGCCCATCCCTGAGTGCTTGGGCCCTGGGAGAGGAGGGTAGTGGTGCGTTCCCAGCCAGCGTGGCTGCATAGCGGCCTTTTCCCAGCTGCTGAGTAGAGCCAAGCCGGTTGATTCAGAGATCGCTGATGTTTTTGGCAGTCTGAGAAAGGTAGATGGAGCACAGCTAACATGTTCTGAATCTTTCAGATGGGTCACAAAATAAACAGGTTATGGATTTGATTGGCATTCACATATTATATTTTTGATTGACATTCAGATGATATTTTTGATTGGCATTCAGATATTGATCAAAGGAGGTGTTGTCTTCATAGACACTCAACCAAATTCTACTTCTTGGCAGTGAACAAATAGTCGTCTCTCTCCACCTGGAGAATTCTTTTTGGATTTTCTTTTCTCAGGAGAGGACGTCATCTGTAAATCTTGGGAGGAAGAAACCAATTACAGGGCTAAGCAACACCCAGTTGTATTCTGTTTATTGGAACAGCATGATTGATGGAATCACAGTGGCCTTGGAGAAGCCATCCAATCCACTTGTGTGCCTACAGAACCTTCCTGTGATATCCCACATGGGTGAAACATTCTACTCTTTGAAAACTTAGTATTTCAAGACCAAAGCATTTCAGAGATGTTGGCAGACCAAACCTAGTGAATTATTGTTGACTGGGAAGCATTCACTTTATGAGCGTGTTCTAGTCTT
This sequence comes from Loris lydekkerianus, assembly GCA_963574355.1. Lineage (NCBI taxonomy): Eukaryota > Metazoa > Chordata > Mammalia > Primates > Lorisidae > Loris > Loris lydekkerianus. The sequence continues at coordinate 6,201 of CAUYPK010093149.1, read as the reverse complement.
ACGCCTGTTGAGGTTTTCTCCTCTTCTCCATATGATCTTTGCAATGGGGTGTATCTGAAAAGTTAATAATTATGCCGCCCATGAGCCTCCAGCTTCTGTCTTTACCTTTCCCCCCCCTTTGTGCTGTCAGTTTACGTTTAGGTATGTACCAAGCAATTCCTTTCTCACTTGAAATTGCCTTTTTATAATAAATGTCATCCTTCCTTGTTCACCAAAGCCTTTATTTCTCGTAAAAAAAGAAAAAAAAAGAAAGAAAGAAAGAAAGAAATTGGGAATAGATTATGCATTACCTTTTGATGTAACAATCATACCATTAAAGATACTTAATCACTTGAATAATGTATAAGATAAATTAAGAGGTGGGTGGAAAACAGGTTATACAACAATGTGGACAGGATGGTCCTGTTTTGTAAACAGAAGAAAGAAAAAAGTATGGTTTTCCGTACTTTGGATTGGAAATAGACCAAAATGATAATAGTAGTTGTCTTAGGTGCTAAGATTTTTTTTTTTTTTTCTTGGTAGTTTTACATTTTACATTTACCTAAATTTTCACGATAAATGTGTACGATTTTTTTTTTTTCATCATGGCACATCTCAAACATACAACCATAGAGAGAATAGTGAAATTAAACGAGCCCATGTATCTATTGTTTATCTTGAAGGATAACCCTCTCAGGACCCGTCTTGCTTTGTTTAGATTCTCAACCACACCATTCCCCATTATCTGAAGCAAATCTCAGCTATGATTTGTAGGTCCTCAGCATTCCTTACTTTGTTTACTGAGTGTTCTCTCTTCTCCTGATTTGCCCAGATTAAAGGCCCTTCCACTTAATCCTGCAAACTGATTATAACCAGGAGAAGGCCGCTAGAGGCTGTGTGCGTTGGAGGGCTGGAGTTGGCTGGGTGGACCCCCTGCGGGGCGCACGTGCTGCTTCCTCTGACCCCAGTGCCCTTGAAGATGGAGCTGAGAACAGACATATCTCACAGTGCCATAGGGAGCTCTTTGCTCTGGTTTTATTCTCTCTCAGATTTTCCTGGAGTAGACTGTTATCAATTCATGAGATTTCAGGATACAGAATATTTACAGTACTGACTTTAAATACCACTTCTATATCCTTATCTGTATTTTTGGAAAGTTGTTCTTTGTAAAGAGAAAGAAACTACTTTCTATTTAGGATTCTATTTGTGATAGGGACCCTGCTTCTGTGAGTGCAGGTATTGAGTTGCTTTTTGTCCCTGAGCAGGTCACCTTGCTGTGAGGGGCAGTTTGGCAGCGCCCATAGCTGAGGGAGCCTCTGTCATCAATGCAGGGGTTTTTTCCCTGCATTGTTCCTGGCTGGGTTGAAATTGGAGAATGCCACTGCCCTTCATTTCTTTTCTTTAGGTGACTGAACCTGCTTATACTTTATTGTGGTTGGAAAATGGTTTCTCCCAGTACTGCTTTTATTGCTGTCCCAGGACTTTCTAGAAGTTGACTCTAAGTTGTTTATTCTAAAATTGTACAGGTGGAAGTGTGATGTGTGGTTCAGACTGGAACTTTGGTAACTTAGCTATTATCTCAAAACAGGCAGTGCCCTTAGCCTAGGGAGGACACAGCATGAGAATTCGCTGTGGAGCTCTGGGTTCCAAGTTGCCTGTTACTCTATTACCTTGCTGCTCTTTGTGGCTTTTCAGTTAAAGAAGTTACTCACACATTTGAGCGTGGCTGGGCGCATCTTGGCTGCACAGGATTCCATGAGCTGCTTTCTCTGCTAAGCCAGAAATTACAATCTCTATAACCCAGCACAGTCCCTGTCTGCCTCAGCTTCTAGAGCCTTGCACTATCCTCTGTGTTCTTTAGACACATCTTTTTGTTTTAATCCGAGTCTCTAATTTTGTATTGTGTGTGAAAACTGTAAACATCTGTGTGCGCTCATAACTGGTGGATTGAGTAAGTCTTAAAGAAAACAAAGCAAGTGAATATAATGAGTAATCATTATTCCTTTCCTCGTAATAACATCCTAATTTAAACTGGAGACCACATCTTCAGAGGAACTGGTGGGGCAGCTTCACACTGGCAAACTTTCCACAGGATTATGAGTTATGCGGACTTACAGGAACTGGTATAATACACTTGCTCGACCATCATCCGTATGCCAGATGTTTTATTAATATATACATTATGTTGATTCTTGTGAGTCCCACAGTGTGATGGTGGTGGTTGTTCCCATTTTACAGGTGAGGAAGCTGAATATCACAGGGATAAGTTACAAGCAACTGTTCTTAGTAGGGGTAGAACCAGAACGTGGGCCAGGTCTGTCGATCTGTGTGACCTGCCTTTCCGTTACCCAGTGACTGGCTGCTCTGGGAAGTTGCAGTGTAGAGCAAGGACTCTGAATTTAGAGCCCTGTTCTGCTACTAGCTGACTCCACAGAGGCTGCTGACCTCCCCAGCCTCCCTCCCAGAGCTCATCTGGGAGCTGGTTGGGATTAAAGGGGCAGCTCCAGGATGCCTTCCAGCTGTGCCTCAGTGCTGCTTTTCATAACCCCATCCCCTTTTGCTCAAAGCTGTTAATTTTACTTTTTTGTCTTTCCTGGTTCAGGCTTGAGCCCCAGGCCCAGCGGGGTAGGGGGGCTGCTGCGAATACCTGTCAAGGGTGGAAAATCCTGCAGTCCCGGAGTCAGGCCCAGCTCTAAGGGATTTCCTCTCTGCCCTGTCCCCATCCCAGTCCCTGCAGAGTTGATTTTTTTTCTCCCCACTTGTTGCCTACTTTCTTTTAGACTTAGACTTGTGTCACTTTTCCAAGCATTAGTTTAAAAATGTAGGAAGTTGGCTTTCTTTCTTCAGGGAAGGCAGCCCCTCCCCCAACCCCGCCCCTCCTGGCCATCTGAAGGTGCTCTTAAGCTCTGTCTCTTGTCCCAGCATGTGTGAGCTGCTCCTACCAGCAGATCCCATGGGCCAGGGCTTGGTCCAGTGCCTGCAGTCTGCTCACTCTTCCTCTGCCAGAGTCTCTGGGAGACATCTCAGGAGTACTGGGTTTCCTTGGGGGCTGTGCGTGCAGGTGTGCAGACCCCCCCGCCCCCCCCGCCCCTGGGCTGTGGTTCAATTGGCCTGGTGCAGGCTCCCCTGGCTGAGTTGCAGGGGGTTTGGAGGGGTTTGATTTAGTGCACACTTGTAACTGTGCTGGGCTGGTCTCTGAGGTGACCTCATGGTTTCCCTGTCCTCCCTTCTCCCCACAGGCTGTGCTGAGGGGCTCACTGCCCCGCTGACAGCTGCTGTTTGGGATGAGAGGTGGGAACTGGCTGAATCACAACTCAGTATTGTCACCAAGACAAGGCGGGAGTTTGCATCTCATCTTACCCCCTAGTGGCTGGCTTCTGCCACCACCATAGATGTCTGCACATGGCAGCTCCCTGGCCAGGCGGGCAGCGGTAGAACGTCCTGGGGGAAGGTCAGTTGGGCCCCGGAAACTGTGGCTCTGTTTCCATACCTGACCAGAACGTCAGTTTTTCATTCAAGTCAGAGGCTCTTTCTTGCTTGGAATGCCCATTTGGCAAAAAGGAAAAGAGATGGGGATTTGCTCTGGGCCCTCCTGGCACTGCGGTGTCCTCAGCCTCCACCCAGGGCCTCTGCGGTCCAGCCATGGAGACCTCGAGTCACTTGCCCTGCCTCCTGCGAGTCCCTTTGCACATGCTGTTTCCCTGTATTCCTGCGTTTCTTTCTTTCCTTTTTCTCTTATTAATAGATTTTATTTTTTAGAGCCATTTCAGGTTCACAGGAAAATTGAGTGGAAAGTACAGAGTTCCCACAGCCTCCCTCCAGCATCCCCCACAGCCTTGCCCCCACCATCAACACCCCATGTCAGTGTGGCACATTGGTCACCAGTGCTGGCTCACCACTGTCACCCGAATGCCATAGTTCACGTAAGGGTTCACCCTGGCGGTTGTATATTCTGTGGCTTTGAACAAATGGTTAATGACATGCATCATGGTCCACCGTTATGTTACTATGCAGAGTAGTTTCCCTGCCCTAAAAGTCCCCTGCGCCCCACCTATTCATCACTTTCGCCCTCTGTCCAAACCTGCTTTTCTTTTGATGTCTAATCTATGCCTATGTAAGTTTCAGACCTCAATTTGTTTGTCAGAGAAGCCTTCCCTGATTGATCATCCTGACTGGGTCCCCTGGCACCAGGCAGGCCCTTGGTCCCTCCTATCCCAGTTGTCACCTTATTTTCACTTGAGCCATTATTGGAATGATGCCTGCTGGGCACTGTGGCTCACACCAGTAATCCTAGCACTCTGGGAGGTCGCGGCAGGTGGATTGCCTGAGCTCAGGAGTTCAAGACCAGCCTGAGCAAGAGTGAGACCCCATCTCTAAAGAAAAAACAGCTGAGTGTTGTGGCTGTAGTCCCAGCTACTTGGAGGCTGAGGCAAGAGGATTGCTTGAGCCCAAGGGTTTGAGGTTGCTGTGAGCTATGACACCATGGCACTCTACCTAGGGTGACAAAAGGAGACTGTCTCAAAAAAAAAAAAAAAAAGAATGATGCCTGCCACCCTTTGAGGCAATGAACTCCCTGAAGGTAGGGACTGTGTCTCCTTTCTCACGACTGTATATCCCCAGCACCAGGCCCACGGCCTTGTACATACAGGTCCTCATTAAACATCTGCTGAACAAACAGAGGTTCCTTATGCTTCTGAAGTTCAGGAATACCCAGGTCCTTCTAGCCCCAAGGTCATCCCATCCTGGACAGGACATCCACTGGGCTGCCTCCACATAATTTACAGTGCTTCATACAAATCCATTAAAGCAGAGCTTCAGTGATGCTTTTTAATTCAGAAAGCATTTATTAGGCACCAGCCTTTTCAGGTGTGAGAAAGGAGGCATGGCCCCTGCTTTTAGGGAGTTCATTGTCTCAAGTGGGGGAAGGGGGGAAGACACCGTTCAAACAATAGCTTAAGTGAAAATAAGGTGACAGCTGGGATAGAAGTGACCAAGGGCCTGCCTGGAGCCAGGGGACCCTAACCTAGTCCTATTCCCCTAATCTAAGAAAAGTAAAGAAAGGTAAGAAAAAGTCTCTATGTCAGGGGCTTTATTTGAGCCTGCAGGTCTACTAGAAGGTAAACAAAACAACCTGTTTGTAAATATTAGGTGGAACCATATGAAATTATTGATATTTGCCTATTAATGATATTGGCTATTTGCCTGTTGATATGAAATTATTGATATTTGCCTATTAATGATATTGGCTATTTGCCTGTTGATATTTTTCCTACAGAAATGAAAAATTCATATGATTCAGCCTTATACATTCCAAAATTCCTTCAGTTCAGCTTGGACTCTCCCACAGAGCCCACATCAACAATGTTCTACTGGATGTTATGGGGTTTGGGATCAAGACAAATGTCTATATCCTGAGTCACAAACCAAGATTTCTTTTTCCCACCGAAAGAAATAGTACACTTTTGCCCTCATTAAGTTTAACCACAGAACAGATTGTTTTTGAAAAGATATTTCAGTGCAAATATTATGGAAGTAGGAAAAATAAACTATTACTACTAATGAGAACATGTTTATTGTTATAAAGTGATGGAAATATGCCTGAGAGTCCACAGGATTCAGGAAGCCAATCAGAGACACATCCCAGTGTGGTTTTTCCTCATGTGCCCTGTTGGAATTAAGACTCCTCTGTCTCCAAACTCAGGTCTGCTGTGGGCTCTTCCCACTGGCTGCCAGGTCAGCCCCTTTATCGTCTTCATTTCATCCTTAAAACCTGTCCACTCTCGCCTGGCTCACGGCGCCCGCCCGGCGCCCCTGCAGGGGTGACTTGTGTCCCCCTAACCTCCCAGGCCTTGCCCACGCACAGGTGTCAGGTGGCTCTCAAGAGAGACGTTGAGTCCGGACGAGGCAAGGACGGTTTGCCAGAAGTCTTATAGCGGATCACCTAGGAAGAGAAGTTCTAAAGCAATAAGAAGAAAGCATTTCAGTTTGGGACACTTACTGCAGCTGGAAATGGGGAATGGACTGTCAGACCAGACTTCTATCCTGTCCAACTTGCCTTCATTTCAGTCCTTCCACATTGTCATTTTGGGTTTGGACTGTGCTGGAAAGACACTGTTTTATACAGGCTGCAGTTCAATGAATTTGTAAATACTGTACCTACCAAGGGATTTAACACTGAGAAAATTAAGGTAACCTTAGGAAATTCTAAAACAGTCACTTTTC
>CAUYPK010093146.1:0-13691 GCA_963574355.1 Loris lydekkerianus | reverse complement strand
GAATTGTTGGGCCCTGCCATGTGCCTGAGGCCTAGTGCAACTTCCCGAGCCTGACTAGAAGTAGATCCATCGAGCTACTTCCGCGTAGCAACGACTCAGCAAGGCCCAGCCTGAAACTGCCTCTACCTAGATACAGCCAATGCAGTACCATGCCACTGGCCCGACCCTGTCATGCACCTCTTCCCCCGCCTTCTTTCCCCGCCCCTTCTCCACAATAAATTAATTAATTCATTAATTCATTAAAAAAATAAAATTAAATAAAATTGTACCAATGGGGGGGGAAAAAAAAAAAGACTCTGTCTCTAAAAGAAAATACAATTTGGAACATACCCTTTACATTTATAAACATGTGCCTTTGACCTAGCACACTCATTTCTAAGAATTTGGCTATACAAATAATTGACAAATGCAAAATATGGCTTTCTGAGGTTGTTTCCTTATTTGTAACTTCCTTGCCTTAGAGTCCTGACTGGATTATGTACTAGCTGTGTGAACACTGTGCCTTAGTTTCTTCATCTGAAAAATAGGGATAATGATGTTACCTAACACAAAGGGTGCCTGGGTAAAATTAAATGAGTTATTTCCATTTTATTTTATTATAATGGTACCTGGCACACCATAAGCAAGTGCTCAGTAAGTATTAGCTTGTATTATTAATATTGTATATAAAAAAAAAAAACTAGAAAAAAATTTTAAAGCCAATCAACAAGGTTCTGGTATCCTACAAATATTAAATAGATAATAAGACAATACCATGAATGATTTGATGCCAAGAAATTTGCAATATAGATCAGGGGACAGCAAACTTTGCCTTGCAGGCCAAATTTAACCTGCTGTGTGTTTTTCAGTGGGTCTCAAGCTAAGAATGGTTTTTACATTTTTGATGGTTGATTTTAAACAAAGTCAAAAGAAGAATAATATGTTGTGAAATCCACCTTTCAGCATCTATAAAGTTTATTGGATCACAGCCATGCTCACTGCTTTACATACTGTCTGCAGCTGCTTTCAACCTAAAACAGCAGATTTGAGTAGTTGCAACAGAGACCATATAGGCCACAATACCTAAAATACTTCTATCTGACCTTCTACAGAAAATGTTTGCTGACCCCTAATTAAGACAAACTGGACAAATTACTTGAAAAGTACAATTTACCAAACCGAACATAAAAAGAAATAGAAAATCTGAATGGTACTATGTCTTTGAAATACGGTATATACTCAAGTATAAGCTGAGTTTTTTCGGCACAAATTTTGTGCCGAAAAACCCAAATTCGGCACAAATTTTGTGCCAAAAAAACTCGGCTTATACTCAAGTATATGCGGTAAATTGAATTCATGATTAAAACCTTCCCACAAAGAAAACTGTATACCCTTGTGGCTTAATTAGGGAATTCTTCCAAATATTTAAGAAGGAAATAATACCAATATTACTCAAACTCTCCCAGAAAATACAAGAGTATTTCCCAACTTGTTACATGAGTTCGACATACAATAACATGATACAGAAGCTAGATTACAGAGATATTTCACTTTCTAAGTTTTTCTTTGCTATATTGTTTACATTCTTTACCCCGTGTATAGATTATCTTGAGAGGGAAAAAATAGACTAAAAATGGAAAAGCAGAAGAGAAGGATCTGACCTTGACTTGAGTCATAATCCCACAAACTCTGAGATATCAGCAAAAGAGCCATAAAAAAAATGAGAAACTATCCATCTCCAAGCCTCTGCTAGCACGTTTTAGCTATAAATACCCTCTTTAGGAAAACTATTGGTGAAACCACTGGCCTTTAGAAAAACTCAATAATGAAATTTCTTAGGCCAAAGTCCCAGAAATCTTGACTTGCTAAGGAATTGGCCTGATCTCTCTTTACAGAGATACAAATCATGTAATTAATCACTTTGCCCAATTTACCATGGCTTCCAGGAAGCTCATAGTAAAAATGTTTAGCTCCATTCACATGAAGTAAGATCAGATACAGGTCTATTTATCTTCATAACAATTTTGCCTGTGTTTTGATTTTCTATTCTCTCAAAATTCCTCAAATTCTTATTTTCGACTAATTGCCCTTTCCCATTTTGTTGTTGGAAACAATTTACCTGAGATTCAATCATTTTCTATTTCTCTTTGGAGAGCAATAGAGGTGGGGTCATGGTGGGGTGCAGAAGAGTCTTTAGAGATGAAGCTGGGTTAAAACTGTATTCGATAGCAGAATATGAAAATGCATCGTTTGTTAATTCATGATGACTTGTGTTTCTCACCTAAGTAATTCCATTTCTGGAACTTTGTTCTATGGTAATAATTGATGGGTGTGGACAGATATTTAACCACAGGAACCTTCAACACAGCTTTGTCTTTAACACTACAGTAAAAATAATGTAAATGCCCAGCAATGAATACTGGGAAAATAAATTATGGAACCTCCAGTGGAAAGACAGGCAACCATTAAAAAGTGAACACTCTGTTCAGGGGTCCTCAAACTACGGCCCACGGGCCACATGGGGCAGTGTGATTGTATTTGTTCCCATTTTGTTTTTTACTTCAAAATAAGATATGTGCAGTGTGCATAGGAATTTGTTCATAGTTTGTTTTGTTTTTTTAAACTATAGTCCGGCCCTCCAACAGTCTGAGGGACAGTGAACTGGCCCCCTGTTTAAAAAGTTTGAGGACGCCTGCAAGATGATTAAAAAGGGCTCAGGAGGGCTCAGTGCCTGTAGCTCAGCGGCTAGGGTGCCAGCCACATACACCAGAGCTGGTGGGTTCGAATCCAGCCCAGGCATACCAAACAACGACAACTACAACCAAAACAGTAGTGGGGCGTTCTGGCAGGCGCCTGTAGTCCCAGCTACTTGGGAAGCTGAGGCAAGAAAATCGCTTAAGCCCAAGAGTTTGAGGTTTCTCTGAGCTGTGACACCACAGCACTCAACCCAGAGCGACAGCTTGAGACTCTGTCTAAAAAAAAAGGACTCGGGAGACACAGCAACCAATGTGAGGTATAGACTTTGTCTCGGTCTTAATTTGAACAGACAAAAAGAAGTTCAGATAATCATTAAAGTTTGAGCCCTGAGTAGGTATTTGATGACATTAAGGAATTTAACCACTGATGATCTGAAGATATTACTGCTAATTATTTTACCTTGGGTAATGGTATTGACCTTCAAGTCCTTATCTTTTACATAATGAACTACTTATGGATGAGCTGGTATTTATAAAATGTTTCAAAATAGTAAGAACTATGTATGTAAAAATCATTGAGCTATACACTTAATATTAGTGTACTTTTACCTCAATAAAAAGGAAAGAAAAAAATAATCTAGAAGGACAAAGTTTGTGAGTAGTCTAGATGAGGAGTTGGCAAACTTTTACTATAAAGGGGCATATAGTAAATGTTTTAGATTGTGTGGGGTCTGTGGTATCTGTTGCAACTACTCAGTTTTGCCATTGCAGGTTGAAAGTAGCCATAGACAATACAGAAACTAATGGTACTCATTGGTTGTGTTCCAATAAAATGCCATTTTTGGACACCGAAGTTTGCATTTTATATCATTTTCTTCTGTCACAAAATATTCTTCTTTTGATTTTTTCCAACAATTAGAAATTGTAAAAACCATTCTTAGCTCATGAATATATTAAAAAATCACTAGACCTAGCTACTTGGAAGGCTGGGGCAGCTTATGCCCAAGAGTTTGACGTTGCTGTGAGCTGTGACGCCAAGACACTCTACCCAGGGTGACAGCTTGAGACTCTGTCTCAAAAAAAAAAAAAAAAAAAAAAAAAAATCAGCAGACCAGATTTGGTCCACTGCTCATAGTTTTCCAGCCCCCACTAAATGAAACAAGACTGGCCATGAATTGATGATTGACTGGGTGATGGGCTTAATGAGGATCCACCATACAATTCCCCCTATTTTTATAGATATCTGACATTTTCCATAAGAATGATGTTTTTATTCAGGTATTATGTTAGAAATAAAGTAAGCATTACTATGGAAATAAAGTTAATGGCATGGAAATACAGCTGGAAAATGAAGAAACAGATCACAAGAACATGCTCCCAATTGTTTAGTAACAGATAAGTGTAGATCATGCGTTCCCCATGGAGATGATATTGCCTCCAAGGGGACAAAAATTGGTTCTTTGGGGCTGGCACCTGTGGCTCAGTGGGTAGGGTACCAGGCCCATATACTGAGGGTGGCAGGTTCAAACCCGGCCCCAGCCAAACTGCAACAAAAAAATAGCCAGGCGTTGTGGCAAGCACCTGTGGTCCCAGCTACTTGCCTAAGCCCAAGAGATGGAGGTTGCTGTGAGCTGTGATGCCATGGCACTCTACCAAGGGCAATGGGGTGAGACTCTGTCTCAAAAAAAAAAAAAAAAATGGTTCTTGGAAAAAAAATCTTAGCCATTATAATGGTTTGTGGCCCACCAAAGCTCAGCCCTATCTGACAAAATTTTATTCCTTGGTATTTAATTTCTTTCACTAGATTTATTGGGTATCACATGAGCAGCAGTAATCTTGAGCTCATGGAAGGTCAGTGCTACAAAACTACCACAAAATAGATAACAATCAAGTATTGACTTGCTTAATTCTCTTCCCAAGCCTCACAGGGTAGACCCTCCTATTTTTTGTTTCTTTTTTTTTTTGAGACAGAGTTTCACTCTGTTGCCCTGGGTAGAGTGCTGTGGAGTCATAGCTGACAGTGAAAGAACCAGACCAGCGCCATCTTAGGAGTTAAGTTTCGCTCCCCCCTACCCCCTGCCATTTAGTTTCACCTTCCAGGCAAGACCAGGCATGACCAGGCATGCCCGGGCAAGCTCAGGCAAGACTAGGCATCATGAGACAACTGCCCACCAATCAGGGACCCTTCCCCCCCACCTAACCAATCTAGAAGCGCCCCCTTTGTTTCAAGCTGTGCACACCCACCCGTGGGACCATAAATAACCCTCCACCCCAGAGCTCAGGGCTCCTGGCACTGATCAGTTGTAGTGGAGACCCCAGGAGTCCAAGTTTGAACTTGCAGTAAAACAGCTTTTTGCTTTTGCATGGAACTCGGCTCCCTGGTGGTCTTTGTGGGGGATTTCAGGATCTGGGCACAACAACAGCAACCTCAAATTCTTGAGCTCAAGTAATCCTCTTGCTTCAGCCTCCAGAGCAGCTGGGACTACAGGTGTGTACCAGCACACCCAGCTAGGTTTGTTTTGTTTTTCTGGTTTTTTTTTTTTTTTTGTAGAGTCTGGGTCTCACTCTTGCTCAGGCTGGTCTCAAATTCCTGAGCTCAAGCAGTCCTCCCTCCTCAGCCTTCCAAAGTGCTAGGATTACAGGTGTGAGCTCACCCATCAGCCAGTAGGCCCTACTATAATCCACATTTCACACTGAGGAAATTGAGGACTAGAAATGTTAACCGACTCAGCCTAGATCGCACAGCCAGTGATTACAGGCTGAGTGGTGGAAGAACAAAAAGCAGAGAACTCCTTGTATGTCCTGGCACCAAAATTTTTAGAGATACAACTCTGCTTGCTTCTGGATGTGTTAAAAAATTAATTCTCCTCAATTACAGAGGACATTCTTTTAAAATTCAAAGCATAACAAAATGTTAGGTTTACATTGTGCTTTACAGTTTAAGATTAACTCAAAGTCTTCATATTCAAAGCCACAATAAGGAAAAGTAAAGCTAAAAACTTGAAGAAGATATTTACAAAACACATATCTCTGATAAAAGAGAGGTATCAGAATATATAAAAACAATTCCTACAAATCAATAAGGGAAAGGCAGAAAGCATGACAGAAAAATGAGCAAAGGATCTGAACAGGTGCTTCACAAAAGAGGCTGTCCAAGTAAGTGATCAATACATTTATGAAAAAGTGCTCAATCTCATTAGTCATCAAGGAATTACAAATCCAAACCACAGTGTCTAACTTATCCATCAGAATGTTGATACCACATAGGCAGGAATTTTGTTTATTCAAATAAGCGCCACCCATCATGGACCCCACAGAATCTCAACACTGACCTCACACCTCCGAATTCCTGTCCCTGCCAACCCTCATCCCTCACCATCCTTCACCCCACACATCCCTCTATCATTCACCCTATGGACCAGTATCCCTCACCCTACAGACCACCCATTACTCACCCCCACAACCACCATCATTCAACACACTGACCCTCCATGATTCACCCCAGACCCCCTTGACCCATTCCTTAGACGCCTCATCACTCATTACACAAACTCCCCATCACATAGCCTATACATCGTTATCCCTGGTCCCAGACTCTCCTATCAACTGTTCTTCACTTCACTCAGTCCAAAGAAGCCCTCCACATGTCCCCCCATCCATCACTGACCACACACCAGGTCCCTCACCCTGGCTCTGCTCTCAGGACCCAAAAGCTCCTTCTCAAGCCAGGCGTGGCTCCCTAAATGCTGGCCTAAATGCGGGGGTCCCCGAAAGGACCTTTCCCTTGCAGCCCTACTCTGTGGATCTAGATGACGCCGGAGTTTATCTTTCACAAAGCTCAGGAACAGCCGAGAAGCTGAGCTCTATCAGTAACAAAAAGGGCGTCATCCCGTCGCCCCAGGACTTATGTCGTAGGGAGAGGCCTCACATTGCTTCTTGAGGCTACCATTACCGCGAAAGAAGGGTATTAGGGGTTGGTCCTGTGAAAGCTGTGTGAGGCTCAGAAGTGCCGCCACTGACCCAGGCTGGCGAGTGGGCGTTCCCAGCCACCAGAAGAGGCCCAGCCAGAGGAAAGTCGTGGCTATACATCGGGTGGGAAATGGGGAAAGTGCTTGAAGGTCAAACCAGAAGGCTACTGATGGTGGAATAGTGACCCAATTCCAAAGTCATTTCAGAAAAGCTTTGAATGGAATGTTAACTTAGACCCAAATCTGAGCTACAGATCATAGAAACATTAATGGTGGTGTAGTTAACAAGGGCCAAAAAAAGAAGGGGGGAGGCTGACCCACACCTAAGGGACAATATTGCTAGAAGAGTTAAACAGGGCCTGACTTCAACGTCAAACCAAACAAGCATTCATGGTAAAAGTGTTAACTGAGGCTCAATCCACGTCCTGTTCTCCTTCTTCAATCTGAAAGGTACAGGTGTCTCTGTCACAGCCTCTGTTACCCTGTGACCTACAGCTACCGCATGATGTGAAGGAGTATGCCAGGACAACAAAAAAGCCAGGAAATGGGCTTGCTATCTCTAAGCCAGACCTCATCACCCATCTGGAGCAAAGCAAAGAACCCCGGAAGGTGAAGACACACCAGATGGTAGTCAAGCACCCAGCTATATCTAATCATTCTACTGAAGACCATTCACAAGACCTGGGTATAAATATTTCCTTCCCAGAGATAATCCTGAGAAGATATGAAAACTATGGCCCTGAAAATTTAAACTTAACAAAAGACTGGGAAAGGGTGTATGAGTGTACGCACCAGAAAGTATGTTATAGTAGACTTGACGAATATCTAACAGCTCCTCATGGCAAAATCTACGAATGCAGTAAGTGTTTGAAAGTCATCAAAAAATTATCAAATCTAAATACACATAAGATGATACATACTATAGACAAAACTTTTGGGTGTATAAAATATGAGAAAACCTTAAACCTATGCTCATGCATTAGAAATCACCAGATAATTCATTTTGTGGAAAAGCAGTACAAATGTAAAGAATGTTGCAAAGTCTTTAAATGTTGCTCAAGCCTGTCTACCCACAGTGGACTTCATACTGTAGAAGAACTCTACCAGTATGAAAATTATGGGAAATGTCTTAGCCATAGCTCAAAATATTCTAACGATAAGAGAATTTATAATGGAGAGAAACCCTACAAATGTCAACTATGTGGCAAAGCCTTTAATCACAACTCATACCTTTCCAGACATGAAAGAATTCATTCTGGAGAGAAACCCTACAAATGTCAACAATGTGGAAAAGCTTTTACCTGGAATGTACACCTTTTTAGACATGAAAGAATTCATTCTGGAAAGAAACCCTACAAATGTCAACCCTACAATGTGGCAAAGCCTTTAATCAGAATTCACATCTTTCTGCTCATGAAAGAATTCATTCTTGACAGAAATCCTACAAATGTGAAGAATGTGGCAAAGCCTTTAACCAGTACTCAGATCCTTCTGCACATAAAATAATTCATTCTGAAGAGGAAACCCTACCAATGTGAAGAATGTGGCAAGACCTTTAACTGGTACTCACATATCCGTAGACATGAAAAAATTCATCCTGGTAACAAATCCTTCAAATTTCAACACTGTGACAAAGCCTTTAATCACTATGTGAACATTTATAATCATAAAATAAATCATTCTGAAGTGAAACCTTACAAATGTGAACAATGTGGCAAAGGTTTTAATTGGTCTTCAGTCCTTAGTAAACGTAAGAGAAATACCAGAAGAAAATGGTAACAATATGAAGATGTGGCAAAGCCATGTGCCAGTAGTCACAATTTTCTTTATACAATAGAATTTATGTTGTAGAGAAACTCTACAAATGTGAAGAACTTGACAAGTGTTCATCTTGTGCTCAAACCATTTTATATGTGGAAAATTTATAATAGGGAAAACCCTTATAGATGTGAAGAAAATGTCAAATCCTATAACCAGTACTGATGCATCAGTGCATAACAGAATTCATAGAGAAATTATGGCTTGGCACCTGTAGCACAGTGGTTACGGTGCCAGCCACATACACCCAGGCCAGTGGGTTTGAACCCAGCCCTGGCCAACTAAACCATCAATGACAACTGCTGGGCATCTCCTGTGGCTTTGTGAGTAGGGAGCTGGCCCCATACACCGAGGGTGGTGGGTTCAAACCCAGCCCCGGCCAAACTGCAACAAAAAATAGCCAGGTATTGTGGCAGGCGCTTGTAATCCCAACTACTCAGGAGGCTGAGGCAAGAGAATCGCCTAAGCCCAAGAACTGGAGGTTGCTGTGAGCTGTGACATCAAAGCACTTACTGAGGGTGACAAAGTGAGGCTGTTTCAAAAAGGTAAATAACTGGGTTATAGCTTTCATGTGAAAGCCCTAAATTAGTTTCATGGTAAGGCTGAGTACATTGGGTACTTTTTCTTCCATTCTTGAGATACTTTACCTCTTTAATGTTTACATGGATGGAGTTGGAACATATCCTTCTTAGTAAAGTCTCCATCTTTCTTTAAGGCTGCATAATATTCCATGGTATACATATACCACAATTTATTAATCCATTCGTGGATCAATGGGCACTTGGGCTTTTTCCATGACTTATCAATTATGAATAGAGCTGCGATAAACATTCTGGTACAAATATCTTTGTTAAGATGTGATTTTTGGTCTTCTGGGTATATGCCCAGCAGGGGAATTACCGGATTGAATGGCAGATCTAGAAATACCTAAGAATAAGGGAAAGGGGAAAAGGGAGAAGAGGGAGGGTGGAGGGGGGTGGAGGGAGGGGTATTGGTGGAATCACACCTACGGGGCATCTTACAAGGGTATGTGTGAAACTCAGCAAATGTGAAATGTAAATGTCATGCCACGGTAACTAGGAAAATCCCAGGAAGGCTATGTTGACTATTGTGATGAAAATGTGTCAAATGGTCTATGAAGGTAGTGTACGATGCCCCATGATATCAATGTACGCAGCTATGATTTAATAAAAAAAAAGGTAAATAAATAAAATAAAAATAAATTTCAAGAAATTTAAAAAATAATAAATAAATAATGACAACTGCAATAAAAATTTTTTTTAAAAAAAGGTGTTAACTGAGGGCTGGGTCTGACGCACACAGGAGAAAGAGCACAAAAGACGAAAGAGTTAGCACAGACGTGATTTTCTGCACATACCAAAGGAGCATACATAGATGGAGAGAACATAATTGAGGCATGAAGTCAATGTACAAAACTGAGGGGCAAGAATGCAGAAAGAGTCAACAGACATGAAAAACAATTCACACCTAAATTCCCCTGACAGTGGGAAAATGAACAGACTGACCCTCAAGTTTAATACACAGACCCAAAGCGTTTTTTAATTTTCCACCCTCAAAACCCTGAATTACATCTCTGAATCAGAACCCTTTAATGGTAGTCTAGGTAACAGATGCCTAAGTTTAAAGTAAAATCAGAGCTCAGGTCAGATGGCACAGATAAAGGATTTTGATGGTGAAATCACTAACAGTGTCTAGGGTTGGGCATCAGACCTGAGGGACATGGATGGTAGAACAGTTAACAAGGACATGGTCTGAGTATAGACCAGATGGGGAACAATGGTGGAATGCCTGTATTCATTTCCTATTGTTGCTATAACAAATTACCACAAACTTACTAGCTCAAAACAATATAGATTTATCATCTTACAGTCCTGAGGGCAGAAATCTAAAATGGGTTTCAGTGGGCTAAAATCAAGGTGTTGGCAGGGCTGCACTCCCTTCAGAGGAAAGTCCATTTCTTTTTTTTTTTCCTTTGGAAAGTCCATTTCTTAGCTTTTTCTGACTTCTAGAGACCACCTGTATTCCTTGGCTCAGGGTCCCTTCCTCCATTTTCAAGGCCATCAGTGTAAGATCTTCAAATCTCTGTCTGAAACCTTCTGCTTTCATCATCACAGCTCCTTCTTTGACTCTTTTCCCTCTGTCTTATAGGAACCTATTCCTTGGTAAACAAGTCTATGCACACCTACCCCCAAAGGCTGAGGGAGCTGAGAGGCTGAAGAAAGAGACTGACATATGCAGTTTATCAAAAAGAAACATTTAATAGGGACTTAGCAATAGAATCCATGTCTCAGGAGGCCACACAATGGTGGATCCCCAAACCTGCCCTCCAGAAAGTATCCTTTATACAGCAAGCTTTTTGGTAAAATATGTATCTGGTCATGTTTTATTTAGACTCCTTGCAAAATTCATGACCACTGGGCAAGTTAGGTAAGCATCCTTAGGGGAGGTTATCTATTCTACATGCATTGTTTCTTGACCTTGGTGTGTAAACACATTGGTATGCAGGAGCTAAATGTTGGTCATTATGGTGGTTTCATTTCTAGATGGCATTACTCTTGCCATGCAACAGGCTGTGTTCCTACAGCACCCTTGATTACATTGGGACCATCCAGATAATCCAGAAAAATCTTCTCTCAGCTCGGTGTCTGTGGCTCAAGCAGCTAAGGCACCAGCCACATACACCTGAGCTGGCGGGTTTGAATCCAGCCCGGGCCCGCCAAACAATAATGACAGCTGCAACCAAAAAATAGCCAGGTGTTGTGGCAAGCACCTGTAGTCACAGCTACTTGAGAGGCTGAGGCAGGAGAATCGCTGAAGCCCAGGAGTTGGAGGTTGCTGTGAGCTGTAAAGCCATGGCACTTTACCCAGGGTGACAGTGTGAGGCTCTGTCTCAAAAAAAAGAAAGAAAGAAATCTTCTTCTCCCAAGACTCTTAATCACATCTGAAAAATGCCTTTTGCCATGTAAGGTAATATATCACAGGTTCTAGAGGTTGGGACATGGACATCTTTGGGGCAGGGGTACATCATTCTCTCTACCACAATTTTGAGGTCAAACCTCAATGGTGGTAGTAGATCTGATTGAGGTACAGGATATTAACAAGAGAAA
The DNA here is from genome assembly GCA_963574355.1 of Loris lydekkerianus. Taxonomy (NCBI): domain Eukaryota; kingdom Metazoa; phylum Chordata; class Mammalia; order Primates; family Lorisidae; genus Loris; species Loris lydekkerianus. The sequence goes on along the minus strand of CAUYPK010093146.1, from coordinate 2,102 downwards.
ACTATTGATGGTAGATAAGATTTGAGTTCAAGGGTGGCACCTGTAGCTCAGTGGGTAGGGTGCCAGCCACATACATCAAGGGTGGCAGGTTCGAACCCAGCCCAGGCCAGCTAAAAACAACAATGACAACTGCAACAACAATAAAAAATAGCCAGGCGTTGTGGTGGGTGCCTGTAGTCCCAGCTACTTGGGAGGGTGAGGCAAGAGAATCGCTTGAGCCAAAGAGTTTGAGGTTGCTGTGAGCTATAACACCACGGCACTCTACCCAGGGGTACAGCTTGAGGCTCTGTCTCAAAAAAAAACAAACAAAAAATAAAGATTTGAGTTCAAACCAAATAAGTATTGATAAGGGGCCCAGGCTGTTACATTGGAATTGTTTCAAAGGCCTGAGTTTAAGGTTAGAACAAAGAAAATTGATGGAATCTCAATAGAAATCCTGGATCCAGGATCAAGAGGCCCAGGTTTAGGATCCAGAACAGGGGTCCTCAAACTACGGCCCATGGGCCACATGTGGCCTGCCGAGGACATTTATCTGCCCGCCGGGTGTTTTTGCTGCCCTGCCTCTCCTGCTTAGCAGCCGACTCATCCCGGGCCACAGTGCACATGTGTGGAATGTGTGCCAACTCTCTGACTCTGCTCCTTCTCTCTGTCTCTCAACTTCTCCTCTCAGTCTCTGGTGTAATTAGAGGAGTCACCAGGTTGCCTGTGCAGAGCCTGCTGCTGCCTAAAGACTGAGGTAAGAACAAGTTTTTTTTTTAAGTTATGAGGTGTATTTTTTTTTATTTTGCAGTTACTAGGGCCTTTTTTGCAGTTAAGGGGGGCCTTTTTTCCTGAAGTTAGGAGGTTTTTTTGTTGTTGTTGTTGTTTTTTACAGGGAGAGGCGCCTTTTTTGAAGTTAGGAGAGCCTTTTTTTTAAGTTGGTTAGTTGGTTGGGGGGTGGTTTCTAGGGGAGTTGCATAAGAGTGATAATGCAAATAGTCAGTGCTCAGTGCTAATGCAAATTGTCAGTGCTCAGAGGTAATCCAAATGGTCAGAGTTCAGAGGTAATGCAAATAGTCAGTGCTCAATGGTAATGATAATTGTAAGTGCTCAGTATTAATGCAAATTGCCAGCAGTCAGTGTTAATGCAAATGGTCAGTGCTCAGTGTTATCGGAAATGGTCAGTAGTCAGTGTTAATATAAATGGTCAGTGCCAGTGTTATCACATGAGGGCCCCAAACCGGTAATCTGCGTAGGACCCCATGGGAATTTAATCCAGCTCTGCATACAGCCGAGGAGTAGGAAACCCAATTTAACTGACAGTAAGTGCATTTATATTCTGATTGCCATTCAATTGTGTATGATGTTGTATGTTGTGTGCTGTGTAAGCCCCAGTTCACACTGTTGCAATCTCTGAGTAGTGCGAGTTCAACCGTATGCTTGTATGGCTGGACTTGCATTAGATTCAGAAGACAAAAGGCATATGTGCCTTCTTTTTTCCTGCAGTGGAATCTGATGGCATGGGTAAGAAGACTGGGTCAGATTCCTGTGCGAGTTCACTGATCACAGTGCGGTTCGCACAGGGTAGTGTGAACTGGAAAGGTGGTGGAGGAACCGGCTCTGTAATGGTGCCTGTTCCCACACCACACTAGTGTGAGCCTGAGGTAAAAGCGGAGTTCCACCATATGGGCACTGGCAAGGCTGAAATGATGTGGACTGGCAAGGCTGCATTGATGGACACTAATCAGACTGCATTGACGGGCCCTGATTAGACTTCATTGATGGGCAGTGCAGTCTATATGTCTCTGTGTGGGCAAAGTTACTGCTGGTATATTGTATATGAAGCACTGTATATATATATATTGATATTTTACTAATCGCAATTTAGAATCCCTAGGAAACAATGATATACAGAAAGAGAAAAATTGAGTAGGGGGTGTAGGCTATTCAAAAAACAGTGGACTTATGATTACTTTTTTATACAGTACAAGGAAAGAGCTGTGTGTTTGATATGCCAGAATATAGTGTCTGTGTTCAAAGAATACAATTTGCATTGACACTATCAAACTCAACATAAAGATAAATATGATTGTTTGGTTACATAAGTGAGAAAAGATAAAATA
>CAUYPK010093138.1:0-11145 GCA_963574355.1 Loris lydekkerianus | reverse complement strand
CGGGTGAGGCGCGTGGGGTCCTCGTCTGGGGTGGGGGGGGGGGGGGGGGGGGGGCCGCCCCGAAATGCAGGGACGCACCAGGCTATCTCCTTGTGGGCAGATGACCCCCGCACTACCCACAGTGTTGGGGAGGAGAGCAATGGCAGACCTCAACTCACAGTATCTTCGAAACACAGAGGGGAGCAACTTACTCCTCGCCTGAGGGGTCCATGTGAGAGGGACAGATTTCTCTGTCGTGGGGAGGGGAGGTTTGTGCAGTAGACCCTTTGATTATTCACACTTTGCACTTGAGAGCACTGAGAACAAAGAACTCAACACAAGAGGAGCCTGGTTTCCATTTTTGGTCTTTGGAGTCTGATCAACTCCAGAGCCGTGTTGCAGCCACTAAAAATACTCCGCCTGGCTCTGTCTGTCTCCAGATTCGTATTATCTGTTAAACAGAGTGAGGCTTATGGAGACATAATTTGGGGTTTGGGGTGATTTGCAAAAGTCTCTTTCATGTGGAAAAGTACCTCTTCCAGAGGAGCCCTAGAAGTGAAAGTCCCGCTGGGCTGCAAACTCTGAGGCAAGCCTTTCACACCAGGGGAATCCAGGGAAGTTCCTCAGATGGTAGACACAGAGCATCTTAGGATCTTTCCAGGTGGCTCTGGCGGGCAATTCACAGGCGGACACAGTGTTGGAACGATGCTATCCTATCATGGGACAATACCTGTATCTCGGCAAGGGGAACTTAAGCAAAGTTTGTCGTGAACAGTTTGTCAGTGGAGTTGACAAAGGTCTGGCTGTAGAGTCAAAGAGATTCCCCAGTGCAGCCTTTTCAGTATCAGCTACCTAACTTCTTTTCGGTTTGGGTCCTTGTCTGTAGACGGGGAGTTTGACACTTAACCTCTCCAAGTCTTTGGGAAATAAGAAGTGTACATGCACGGTACACAGTAAGTCCTCAGTAGCCAGGCTCCAGAAAGAGCCACTCACACTGTGCCATGTGTTAGGAACACATCAGTATGGAGGCGAGCACCCCAGGGTCCCAGAAAACCCTGCTCTCAGATTGTATTTCCCATTCATTGGCCCATTTGGGGACTCTGAATTAATCTCCATCACGTGTCCTTCAGTAAAAATAGGGGACCTGGTGTGCCTTTTCATCTAGGTAGGTAAAATGGAAATGGTTCTCCTTAACCTGAGGTCTGAAGGTGAGCAGGCAGCAGGCAGAGGAGGAAAGAAGTGCAAGCCAGACAGGTGTGAGGTTGTAGACATCAGAGAGACAGAGAAAGAGAGGGCATGGTGTGGGCCGTCTGACGAACAGAAAGAGGTTTAGATCGTCTGGAACGCTGAGTGTGAGGTGCAGCATCAGGAGGCATCTGCCACGGATGAGGCATTTTAGGGTAGGTCAGGCCAGATGTGCCTAGTCCAGGAGGCCAGGTCTTATCCTAAGGGCAGCAGGCAGGCCCTGTAGGATTTGAGCAGGGGAGACATGACCCCACTAGGAGTTATGAAAGGTCCCTCAGGCACTGGGACAGAGAATGTGTGAGAAGGGGTCAAAGGAGGCAGCAAGACTAGCTCCGATGGCCCTGGCAGTCATCAAGGAAAGAGATGAGGGTATGAGTGGACTAGGGAACTTGCTGTTCTAATGGAGAGAAATAAATGTAAAGGCCTTATTTAGCCATGAGAGGTCAAAGTGGCCAGGCGTGGTGATGGCGGGGGTGATGACAGAAAGGCGGCAATCAGGATGGCTTTAAAGGTCTCCGGCCTAAGCTGTTAGGTAGAAGGTGGTGCTTTACACTAACTGAGTTAGTGACCACTGGAGGAGGGACAGGTGTGCAGAGAATAGGGGTGGATGGGTACAGGTTGGGACATGTAGATTATTAGTTATTCTGGGACTCGAGCACCTTAAAACCTGAGTGACTTTGGGGAGCTGACCTAACTAACCTCTCTGTGCCCAAGAAACTTCATCCGTTAAGAGGAGAATGACAATAAATATTAGGAATAATGACTAATTTGTTGCATTTGTTCAGTAGAGGAAAATGTTCTTTTCAATATAGGAGAGTGGTGGTTTTCTTGTCAGGTTCTCCCAGATAAAATGGGAAATTCTCTACTTATCCATGTATCAGCTTGATTTTACATACCTGCTCTGAGTACTTTCACTGTTCGGCAGGCATTGCCAGTACTAGAAAAAAATAAGTAAATAAATTCAAAGTATTAATCACATGCGTGTATTATCACGTGCAGTAGGACAGCCCATCAGCCTCTCTTTCAAAGAAACCCTCCACTCCTCAAATACACTCATCTACCTCTTGTAGCCTCTCTCTCCCTCCAGAGGGTGGGGTAGGGCCTTTGGGACCCTGGATCTCTAACATTCTTCTCTCTGAAGTCACCTCCACTGGCCAGGGAGTTGTCTTGGATCCTTTGAGTACAGTCTGCCTTCGGGGTGGCAGTTGGCTCAGGATGTCTGCAGTTTAGGAGACATGACTGAGCCGGATGCGTGAATCTGGAAATGACAGGTGGGTGGCTGTGGGGGTGGGGGGTGTTGAAGACACCCGATTTGAATCAAGCCTCCACTATTTATTGGGCACTCTCTGGCTCAGATACCTCACTTGTAAAGTGAGGATGATGATACTATTCTGGGGTAATTTTTTTTAACGAAAAAATTTTCATTTAGACCACAAAAAATATTAAGTTTTAAAAACTGCAAGGTGCTGTTCGTGAATCGGTTACTTCCACAGGAAAAGGAGACTCTCTCTACTTATTCCTGCATGTGCCTTTGACAGGCATGAAAGATGCCTTGCTTATTTTTACCTTGTGCAGACAATGAGGAACTTCACCTGATAACTGAAATAAGGCACGGTAAATAAGGGCTGACCAAAAAGGATTACTCTTCTTCGTGTGACTTACATAGAGGCTGCCGTCTGGCCACTCTGTGCCAGGACTCTCCTGAGACTCCCAGAGGACAGGACACCCCCCCACACACACACCTCCACTTCTTGTTCTTTGTTTCATGAAGGATCCATCATATCATGGAGATGGGAAGTTTGTCTTCCTGAAAGTAGCTACCCACAGAGATAAACTTTCTCTGTTCGGCTGACTGAGACTTCCCCCGTTACCAAAGCACCCTCCTCCGTAGACATCCCCACTAAAACTTGTCTACGCCTCCCTATGAAAAAGCACCCCGCCCAGACTCTGTGATCTCCCTAATGCGGTAGCCTGAGTAAGTTCGATTTCTTGGCATGTTTGATCTCTTTCTTTATGGGTCGCCCACGCACAGACCATCCGTAAATACACTAATTCAAAGAGCTGGGGCCACTTCTCACGTGTGCACTGAATGCCAGAACTCTCAGCCAGTCACCAGAGAAGTGGGCCTCCTCTGATCACTCTAGCCGGTTCCCACCCCCCTCGCCTGTGAAGTCACCTCCGTCGCCCGTAGTAATTTCTTCCCACGGCCCCAGGAAGCATTCGTCGCGTCCAGGAACCAGGCTCTCGGGAGGGCCGCCGCGGGACATTACCGGGAGGGCCGACCTCTACGCCTTCTCTCGGGAGAGCTGAGCCGGGCCGGGCGGCCTGGGTCGCCACAATCCACCCCGCCGCCCACGCAGAGACGCCCACAACCCTCTCTCTCCCGGGGCGCCCTGCGGCCCGCAGCAGCCAATCGAACTCCCCGTTTCTCTCAGGCGTTCCCCATCCCTGGGACGTCAGAACAGGCCCGCAGACTCCGCCTTCCGCGGTGCAGCCTCTCTAGCCGGCCGGAGGAGGGCTCTTCTCCATGGTCTTAACCCTTCTTTTGCGAGCGGGCTGCGCTGCGTCCCAAGGCAGAGGAGAGGAGGCAGCGCGCTGGCGTCTGGACGGCGGGAATCGGCTCCGGAGTAAGAACACGCGTGAGAGAGCCCGAGAGAGGGAGACTGAGAGAGAATGAGCCCGGGAGACAGGGGAAGAGCGCGAGCGAGAGAGACGGATGGAGAAGGGGGGTGGGAGAGAGACTCCGAGAGAGACAGCGAGAGACAGCCTCCCTAGATCGGGGCAGGTGTGCGTTAGTGTCTCCAGACTAGAATCCTTCTGTTTGGCCAACCGGGAACGGTGCTTTCGGAGAGATCACCTGCTTTCCTCCGACGCCCTTCTCTCTTCAGCGTGAGAATGGCGGTGGTACAAATCGGCGCGTGTCGTATTTCTCTTTCCCTAGTTGGGGATGGACGATTTTAAGCGGAGAAAGCCCATCCTGAAACTTGGTGTGGGCACTTGCAGGCACCGGGATATAATCGGGCTGGAATCAGTGTTCAACAGGTTCAGAAAGAACCAGTTTCCTTGGCATCACCTCTCTCCCCACCCCACGTCCCACCCCACAATAGAAGACAGAATGACAGAAGTGTTTTCAAAGAAAACTACATTTCCAGTATTGAAACCCTCAGAGAAACTCTTTGTAGGACGTATGAGGGAGATTTGGCATGTGAAAAGACAAGCGTTCCTTAGGCTCTGTGGTTGCTGCCTTAGTGTGCAAATTAGGTAGACCTAATATTTTTGTTTTGTTTTGTGCTTTAAATCAAGTAACTATCCAAGCTGCAGTGTTTAATATTTAGAGAAGGAAGGCATCTTTGCTTGTCCACTTTGCTGGGGTGCAGCCAATTCTGGGCAGCAGATCTCTGTGCCATCCAAAACTTGGTTTTATGATTAGTCATGGATTTCCCTTTACATTTCCAATACCATTTCCCCATATCTGCATACTCCTATCGGGTGTATCGAATGTGTGCGGGTGGGTGGGTTGTTGTGTGTTTACCAAAGAGGGGAAAAAAAATAGGGAATGGTTCTCAGGGTCCCAGCAAGGGAGAAAGGGGACATAAAGAATGGATTTCTGTATTTTTAGGAGGAGCATTTCAAGTGTTGCCTGTCAAAGGGGCAGTGTCTCTTACCTGGAACTCCTTGGAATTTTATAACATGTTTTGTAAATACTTTTCATGGGGAAGCACTGGTTTTACTGTTTCTAGTTGGATATTGATTACATGTAAAAAAAAAAAAAAATTGTGCTTGAGATTGGGTGAAATAGCCAAGTTAAAACTGTAAATTGCAGTGATCCATTTCCTTTATCCAGCCTTTGGGTGGAATACAAACTCAAGATAAATAAATGTTCACTTCTGGGCTGGGCAGTCATGTGTGGCAAGGGAAATTTAGTTTTCTTCAGTAAAAGGCCTGATGTGCTAAAATGAAATCCATACTGTATTTAGCAGGTTATAAAAATTTGAAGGTAAGGAGAGCCACAGGTAAGTATATGACAGTGAATGTGAATTAAAACAGGTGACAACATGAAGAGAGAGAAATTGGTGTACTGAATATAGTGCAGAGACTCTGCATTTTAACAGACCTGAGTGAGAAATTGTTCCCTACCACTACCGAGCTGTGTGACCTTGAGTGAGTTACTCAACCACTCTGATCCTCAAGTTACCTCATCTGCAAGTGGGGATGGTAACATCAGGTAATATATTGGGCCCTGGGAGAATCTGTTCCCTACCACCTGGGCTACAGGGCCCTCCTCTGCTTTCCAGACCTCCTCTGGCTCAGGCCAGTCATGGCTCTCATTGCTAGTTCTGTCCTTATCTTCGCTGCGGCTCCCTGTTCCCCCAGACCGTGAGCCCCCCGAGCACTGTTATCCTGCAGGAACCATTCCTGTCTGGGCAACATGTACCCAAGCACAGGACCTGGAACCGGGCACTCAGTAGGGCAATGATGACCTGTGCTCTCCACTCAGTGCTGCATAGCTATCACTAGACTGACAGTTTGTTGACTGTAAGTGATACACAGTCAGCTCTCTATACCCCTAAGTCCCATATCCCAGGATTCAGCCAACCTTGAATCAAAAAGAGTAGAAAAGAAACAATACAGATAGTACAAATTTTATAAAATTCAGTACAGGCCAGATGTGGTGACTCAATGCCTATAATCCTAGCACTCTGGGAGGCCAAGGCACGAGGATTGCTTTCGGTCAGGAGTTGGAGACCAGCCTGAGCAAGAGCGAGACCCCGTCTCTACTAAAAACAGAAAAATTAGCCAGGCGTGTGGTGTCATCAGCCTATAGTCCCAGCTTCTCAGGAGGCTGAGGCTAGGGGGAATCACTTGAGCCCAGGAGTTGGAGATTACTATGACCTAGGCCAAGGTCATAGAACTCTATCCTGGGCAAGAGAGCGAAGAGTCTTTCTCAAGACAAGAAAGGAAGAGGAAAGGAAAGGAAAAAGAAATACAGCTACAGAAACTGTTTGCATAGCATTTACATTGCATGAGGTAGCATAAGTAATCTGGAGATGGTATACTGCATGATAATACTATGCCATTTTATGTCAGGGAGGTGACCACTGGAGGATTTTGGTATCAGTGGGGGTCCTAACCAATGCCCCATGGACAGACAGAGAGGTACCACGGTATTGTAAATGAGTACACAGAGCAAATATCTTGGCTTAATTTTCTGTTAATCCTAAGGGTGCTTGTGTCTTCCCCACACACACACACTATCCAGAACCATATGATACCCACATAGTCCCCTTCACTGTGTGTAGCTATTGTTATACCAGCTGTTTCTCCACTGGAAATAATATACTGTGAATGAGCCAATCCCAACATGAAATTTCTGTTCATTCGGGGATGTGAGGAGCACTGTGTTCTCTGTCCCCACTCTGTCCATAAGTGCCTAGTGTCAGCGTATTCCCTGCTGTTTTCCCTTCGTGCTATACCTTGGTCAAGATTTTACTTCCTTAGACTAGATGAGTCCTGGGGATGGGGCTGCATTGGATAATCCACTGAAGGGATCACCAAATGGAGTGGGCCCATAGGAAACACCTGTGGGGCGAATGCACCCTGGCCAGTCAGGTCGTTTTATTTTGTAGGTGAGAGGTGTAGCAGTCCCTCTGGCCTGTATCAGCAGAACTGATGACGCGAACCCAGTGATGGTTGACCTTGGGTGAGTCCACATGAGCTCTTCTCTCCCAGGAGACTTTCTCCTTGGCTGGCTCTTGCTGCTTTGGCCCCTCCTCCCTGTGGCCCTTTCTCAGTGCCCCTCCCTTGCACTCCCATTGCTCTTCTGCGGATTGTGTATGTCTCTGTCCCACTTGCTGTGAGACCCCTAAGACAGGGAGCCCATTTCCTTGGTCTCTCCATTTTCACCTTTCACACTCAAAAGTGGGCATTGGTGGGTGCTTACTGACTTAACTGTTCTTTTGTAGTGGCGCTGCTAAGAAGAATATCCCCTCCATTCTAGACCCAGTAGGGTAGGGGTTATCAGAGTAAGCATAAAAGACAGAGAACGCCTGGTGCAGGACAAATGCTTGTACTAATCTAGGTGGTGGTGCGAGGCTGGTACTCTGACTCCTTATTCCCTGGCCATGTCCAAGGTTAGGAGCACAGTTCTCAGCACCCAGCCACCTTGCAGGGATCCCAGTCACTCAGCTGTAGGATTTGTGCCATTTCTGGAAAAGAGTCTAACTACTATTTAATGGATGTTATTAAATGAAATTTGTTTCTTTCAACTGGAATAAATTGATTTCACACCATCGTGTAACGTTGAGGAAAGTATCACTTGTCACTGCCTTAATTGTCCAAATGAATACAATGCTATTCGTGGCCGGTCTCACCTGGACATACTGTAGTATGTGTTTACTTGCTTAGCTATTTCCTTTCTACTTTCCCACATGAGAATCAAGCTAAGGAGAGCAAGCAGCTTGTGAGGTTTGTTCTTTGCAGCAGTTCCTGGCACTGAGAACACAGCCTAGCGCTAGAAAGTGATAGGAAGTAGTTGCAGGGTCAGTTACCCAACCCCTGGACCAGCTCTGCACACACAAGCCACAGCCCCCAGGACTTTCCTGTGAACTCTCTCCCTTGGGATTGCTTTCTAGCTTAGGCATCCAGGGGGGCTGAGAATGTGGAGAGGCAGTGCCAGCAAGGGTGGCTACTTCTTGAGTCAGGCAGACCTAGGACGGAATTCTGTTTCTGGCTGGTTGTGTGATCTTAGGGACATTACGTAACCTCTCAACACAGGAATGTCCACCTTTGCAAGACGGGAAAATATGGATTCTGCGGGGCCGACAGACTAAGTGAGACATTTATCAAGGGGCCCCAGATTCTCCTCCTTTTATCTGGTAGACGTTTGTGAGTGTCCACTGGGATCGAGACTCTGTGATGGGTGAAGAAGGCAGACAAAAATTCCTGTGTACCGTCAGCTCCTGGGCTGGTGAGTGGGACAGACAGATAACCACTTGTTGACAGATGGGTGGGGCTTGAACTGGGACAGGGGAGGTGCAGGGTGTTATAGCAGCTTGAAAGAAGGTCCCCTGTTCGGGGCTGGTGAAGGAGGTCAGGGAAGGCTTTCAAGGGGGGAAGTACTGTCTCAGCTAAGTCCAGAAGGGTGAATAAGAGGTGAAAGTCTTGCAAGGAGCCTGTCCAGTCCCAAGCCTTTCATCTAAGATCGCCATGGTCATCCCATTCCCCTTGTCCAAGACTCATTGAGGAATGGGCCGGGGGCCCAGCGCTGGCCCATGGGCAAAGGAAGAAACTGTCTGCTGCGGGGCTTCTGGGATACCTCCTTGCTCACGGGAATGCTACAGGAATGGAAAGTGTCTTTCCGCACTTGGATATCGCCATACCTGGATGTCAGTCCTAGAGTAAATGTAGCAGAAAACAACAGATCAGAGAGATGGTCCTTGAGGGCAACAGTGGGTCATAGATTGTACCGTGCCTGGGCCCACCCTTCCCCCCCGACTTTCTTTTGTAAGATGAATTGGCTTTGTGCTTTGGCCTGATAGAGGATGAGTTTTCTCTTCACTCATATCCAAAAGCAGACTTCCTGCTACAGGGAGCACTGCGGGATGCTTTTGGAAGGAGCAAGGCAACTTAGCGGTGAAGGACACTAGACTTCCTTCCAGCTCAGTTCTGCTGCTTGCAATCATATCATCTTGAGAAAATTACCCTCCTCACCCACGAAATGGATTTTTTATTGTTAATACTAACAATACCAAACTGAGAGGGGTTATGTTTGTAAGGAAATATGCAAGGAAAGTTTGTAAAAAACGAGCCTGACAGGTAACCTCTGGTCACAACTACTGGTGAGGCCGTGGGATAGTTTGGAGAAAGGCCTTTACAAAGCTGCATGCCCCATAACGATCTCATTAGATTTTTTCTGGCCATCCTTAGAGCCTCTTTCATTCTCTGCCCTACCATTCTCAGGTTTTCCCTCATACACTGAAGACCTCTCCCCCAGAAGGCTGGCCATTCCCCTGTGTGCTTCCGCATGTGGAAGCCACAAATACACGTCATCTTATATTGAGTGGATCCATTCACTTCAGCTCCAGTTCTGTCCTCAGGTAGGTTGAGGCTGCTGCTGGTTTGGAAGATGCCCAGGTGCAAGTCACAGAGTGCGTGATTCTTTGCTCCCCTCACGTGGCATTGGAAGCTCTCTGTGACCTGGTCCCACCTTGTCTCTCCAAACTCCTCTCCCTCTGTTCCAGATCCCAGAGTATTCACCCACACTAGCTTGCAACATGGACCCTGGCAATGAAGTCTTTCTTCTTAAGCCTCAAACTCCTCATCGGTAAAATGACAATAACTCTACCTACTTGAGAGGTTTGCTGGGAGACCTACGTGAGATAAGGGATGTAAGACTCCTATCTCATATTACCTGGCATGTGGAAGGCACCAAATACACAAACGTTGTTTTCAATAACCCTGGTTTTAGTACAGATTACCAGGCATGTGATAATATGGTTACTTGGTAAATGTTTTTGGATTGGAAAGATGTGGTATGTTGTGGAAATACTAGTCAGGGTTTTCTTGAGAGGAAAAGAACCAATAGGCTATCTATACATCTATACAACTCTCTCTCGCTTTCTCTCTCTCTATCAGGAGATTGATTTATCTTAAGGAGTTGGCTCATGGGATTGCGGGTATGGGCAAGTCCGAAATCCAGGGGGCAGGCCATGTGATTGGAAATCCAAATAAGAGTTGATGTTGCAGTCTTGAGTCTGAAATCTGCAGCTGACATGCTGAAAGCTCGGGCAGGGTTTCTGCGTTGCAGTCTTTGGGCCGAGTAGTTTCTTGGGAGGCCTAAGCCTCGGTCTTAGTCTTGTGATTGTAAATGTTAATCACGTCCACAAATACCTTCCCTGCAACATCTACAGTAGTGTTTGACCAAACGACTGGCACCATAGCCTAGCCGAGTTGACATGTGACATTAACCATCACAGTGGGGAAACCATACACCAAGGGACATCCCCTCCCCCACTGAAGCCAGTGCTGGCCAGTGCTCTTTCTGGATTCACTCATGTCTGGTGTCTTTTTCCTCTCTTTGGAAGCTACGTATGATGCAGGAAATTTGAGGCCATGGTGTATAAAGCAGGTTTGTTGTAACATCCTTATCCCTCTGAAGCAGGTGAGAGGCGAGATGATGAGGGAAGGGAAGTCGCATTTACTGCCCCAGCTGCTCCCCTCTCCCCACAGAGGGGGCTTCTATAGGTTTCATTATCCTTGATGTCTCTTTAAAGGATCATGAGTAGCTTTGTGGGTGTGGTTTGAGAAACTAGTGGTGCACCCAGAGATAGGACAGCAAAATATTTCATTTCACAGAGTCGGCAGAGGGAAAAAGAGAGAGAAGAGTGATGAAAACATGGGCCAGTCGTGAGTTGATGTCTCCAAAGGCTCAATGTTTCTTCATACAAAAGTTGTTTGTGTGGCCAGGTGCAGGGGCTCCCTCCTGTAATCCTAGCACTCTGGCAGGCCGTGGCGGGTGGATTGATTGCTTGAGCTCAGGAGTTCCAGACCAGCCCGAAGAAGAGGGAGACACCATCTCTACTAAAAATAGAAGAAAAACTACCCGGGTGTCATGGCGGGCACCTGGAGTCCCAGCTACTCAGGAGGCTGAGGCAAGAGGATCTCTTGAGTCTGAGAGTTTGAGGTTGCTGTAAGCTATGATGATGCCACAGCACTCTCCCCAGAGTGACAGAGTGAGACTCTGTCCTAAAAAAAAACAAACCAAAGGGGGGGGGGGGAGTGTTTGCGAGGTCTTTTTTTTTTTTTTTTTTTTTTTTTTTTTATCCATTTTTTTTATTTTAAATTTGTAAGTTGATTAAAAAAAATAATAATTTTAATTTTATTGCAATTTTTAAATTTTAAATTTTTTTTGTAAAAAATTGT
>CAUYPK010093137.1:0-10918 GCA_963574355.1 Loris lydekkerianus | reverse complement strand
TGAAACTGGACCCGCACCTTTCACCATTAACTAAGATAGACTCTCACTGGATAAAAGATTTAAACTTAAGACATGAAACTAGTAAAGCAAGCAGGCAGCCTTCAGAATGGGAGAAAATATTTGCAGGTTATACCTCTGATAAAGGTCTAATAACCAGAATCCACAGAGAACTCAAATTTATTAGCAAGAAAAGAACACGTGACCCCATTTCAGGGTGGCAAGGGACTTAAAGAAAAACTTCTCTAAAGACAGACACAAAATCTACAAACACATGAAAAAAAGCTCATCATCCTTAATCATCAGAGAAATGCAAATCAAAACTACTTTGAGATATCACCTACCCCCAGTAAGAGTAGCCCACATAACAAAATCTCAAAACCAGAGATGTTGGCGTGGATGTGGAAGAAAGGGCACACTTCTACACTGCTGGTGGGAATGCACACTAATACGTTCCTTCTGGAAGGATGTTTGGAGAACACTTAGAGATCTAAAAATAGACCTGCCATTCGATCCTATAATTCCTTTACTAGGTTTATACCCAGAAGACCAAAAGTCACAATATAACAAAGACATCTGTACCAGAATGCCCAAAGCAATTCATAATTGCTAAGTCATGGAAGAAGCCCAAGTGCCCATCAACCCACAAATGGACTAGCAAACTGTGGTACATGTATAGCATGGAATACTATGCAGCCTTAAAGAAAGATGGAGACTTTATCTCTTTCATGCTTACATGATGGAGCTGGAACATATTCTTCTTAGCAAAGTATCTCAGGAATGGAAGAAAAAGTAGCCAATGTACTCAGCCCTACTATGAAGCTAAACTATAGCTTTCACATGAAGGCTATAACCCAACTATAGCACAAGACTATGGGGAAAGGGCCAAGGAAGGGGAAGGGAGGGGGGAGGTTTAGGTGGAGGGAGGGCAATGGGTCGGGCCACATGTAAGGTGCATATTTTTATCTATAATAATAATAATAAAAAAAAATAGCCGGGCAATGTGGTGGGCGCCTGTAGTCCCAGCTACTCGGGAGACTGACACAAGAGAATCACTTAAGCCCAAGAGTTTGAGATTGCTGTGAGCTATGATGCCACAGCACTCTACTGGGAGCAGGAAAGTGAGGCTCTGTCTCAAAAAAAAAAAAAAAGGCAAAAAGAGAAGAGCCACTGACAGGGAAGAAGACAGGACAGAGGCTAGGGGAGGTAAAGCCAGAGGAAACAGCAGAGTCACTCACCTGCGTACAGCTGGGCCTTCCTCCAGGCTGAAAGAAAACACACCCTGGTGAGACGCCAGCCAGTAAAAACCTGCTCAGGGTGATCCTACTGACCCTTGCCTCGCCTGTGCTGGAAAGTAAGTGAGGCTATCCATAGGAGGAGAGAGGCTGGACAGCAGGGTGCTGTAGGAAATTCCCTGTACACAGGCCAGGAAGCCTGAATTTTGGCTTTCAGATAGCTGCCTCTGCCTCACAACCTCAAAAATTGATATTCGATCTTCAGTTGTGCTGCTAAGAATAAAAAATTATGATACCATGTGAAAATATTTAGGGAATAAAATTTTAATTGTTCCATAATCATAAAAAAGCATTATTATACCCAGTCTTTTTCTGGCAAGGTTTGGGAAATTACCAAAAAAGAGGAATAATTTAAGGATAGGGATGTGAGGTGAGTTCTGGGATAAAGGTAACCAGTTTTTCAGAGATAAATTATTTCTAAAGATAAACACCACTATTCTGGGGAGCATTCAGCTCATCGCTAATGTGGTCAGCAGCCCAGTTCTCTCATCATCACTTTTCGATCAGCACCTTCAGGAGCTGACGAGAACAGATTCCCTGGAAGCTTTTATAGAGAGGGGTCTTGCTATGTCGCTCAGGCTGGGCTCCAACTTGTGGCCTCAAACAATTATCCCACAGGCCTGAGCCACCAGGCCCACTGGCTGGGGTTTGGGGCTGGGGGAAATGGGGAGGCAGGACCCAACTTATTTACATAGCTTATTTAGTGAAATATCAGAGCATCTGGCTTTGGCCTTCAGGTGCAGACTGCAAGTTAGATGCATTGAAGGATAAAAACTAACAATGTGGTGGACAGGCCAGGATTGCAATAAGACCCAGGATGCATAAGAGACTCCAGGAGTCATCATCACACTCGGGTTCCCAGGCACACCCAAGATCAGCTGCCCAGTTATGGAAGAGCCCAAGGAGCAGGGATCCACCTCCCACCAGTTTCTGCTTTTGTCACCAGGGAGCTGGGATCCACAAGTCTGTGCCTAAATACAAACAAAGACAAGGGACACGTGGGCATAGGTAGAACAAGAGACCAAGGGACACGTGCGGAGTCACTCACCAACCCTGTAAGCTTTCTTCCTCTTGTCTAAAAGGGAACAAGGAAAGAGGTAAGCTGAAAGCCAGAATGTCTCCTCAAAAGGATACAGACAGTTCCAAAGAGAGAGTAGAACGTACCAAGCTCTTCCTGGAGTTGACCTGAAAGAGAGTAAAAAAAAAAAAGCATGAACTCCCACCCCTAAGAAAAGGAAAGACCAGAGAACCCATCAAAAAATATTTTTTGCACTTGATCTTAGACAAACAGCTGAGAAGTGATAAGAAGTATTTTTCTGTATCCTAGAAGAACTTCCAACCCCAGGCCCACCCTAGCCTCCACGGCTCCAGCTGTCCTCTCTGGATCTCCTCAGACACCTGCTCTGTGGCCTGAGCCCTGGGTCTCCCTGGAGAGCTGGCCCCGCAGACCTCAGCACCAGCTCCCGCACGCGCCAGCCCTGGCCCTGTCCTGCCTTACCCAAGGCCTCCAGCGCCTCCTTCTTTGCCTTCTGGTCCTCCTCCTTAGTCTGGCGAAGACGCTCCCTTTCCTTCTGCTCCTGCAGCTTTGTGAAATATTCTCTCTTGATAAAATATGCGGCCCCAAAGAGTAGGAGACCCAGCATGACCATGCTCACAGCAAACACTGACTTCCAGGGAGAGGCCTGAGGGAAGAAGGGCTCTGTGGCCCAGGCAGAGACACAGTCAGGAGCACAGCCCAGGAGGACCAGCCCCACACACTCAGCCCTGCCTCCCTCTCACCTTGCCGGGACCAAGGGGCAGCACTGACCCGGGAGGAAAATGGCCGCTCCCTTCTCCAGGCCCAGGATGGGGTTGAGGATGGAGCAGGTCACGTTCCCCGCAGAGCTGTCTCTCACCACCAGGGCGGCCTCCACACTGAATAGCTCCTCAGCATCTTGGGTATGGGCCTCAGAGAACGCCAAGAACTTCTCTCCGCTGAGGTGTCTCCACTGGACCTGGGGCTTTGGGAACCACCCCGAGGCCGTGCACACCACGCGGATCCCGTCGTCCTCTGGCCCGTCAATGCGAACTTCAGGAGCAGAGCCCACCCCTGCGAGAGGGAAGCTATGGAGCCGGGACGCGTCCTCGAAACCCAGGAACCCAGCAGCGCCTACGCCTATGCCCAACACCAGGGGGAGCCAGTTGTGTTACATTCTGAGGGGAAGGGGGGGGAGGAGCCTGGAGGACCAAGGGACTGGCCCTGCCGCAGGAAACAGAAGGAAGCGGCCCAGGGACAGCTGGCTGTGCTCTGCAGCCACAAGGTGCAGTCTGAAGCTCAGAGGATGAGGAAGAATGGGTTCCAGGTCCCAGGTCCCTTCTTGCCCCTCCACGCTTCTCACCTCACACACTCTCCCGGGGCATCTTGTTTGATGCCCTCTGCCTCTTTCTGTAAATCATGTCGAAAATTTGACAACCCTTTCTCCCAAACTTCCTTTCCTTAGAACCGCATTTCTACGGCTTATCTCTGCCACAATTCCTCCCATACACTTCAAACTCAAAACTCTGAGGGAAGAAAGGCTCTGTGGCCCAGGCAGAGACACAGTCAAGGGCACATTTTAAGGGCTCTATATGTTTGTACTGAATAAATAAAGGTATGAGTGAGTGACCTTTTACTTATCTATAACATGAGAGCTAAGTGTACAATATAAATGTCTTAACACAATAACTCAGAAAATGCCGTGAAGGCTATGTTAACCAGTTTGATGAAAATATTTCAAATTGTATATTAAACCAGCACATTGTACCCCATGATTGCATTAATGGACACAGCTATGATTTAATAAAGTAAATAAAAATAAACTGATATTCCTCTCAACTCCAATACTCCAGAACTCTAGAATACAGAACAAGTCACCAACCTGCCACCTTCAACTCCAAAGTGGCCTCTTCATAGAAGGCTCCTTTTTTGAAGAAGCAGGTGTACAGCCCATGATCAGAAGCCTGGACCTTGTGGATCTGCACAGCAGCCTTCCCCTGGGTGAGGAAGTTACTCACAAATGAGGTCCGCCCTGCATACTGGGCCATTTGCTCCTCGTTCTGTTCCTGTCGGTTCCGATAGACGAACACCACATCTGAGAACTTGCTGCGGACCCACCTCAGCTCCATGCTCTCCGCATTCATGGCTGGGGACAGGAAGCAGGGCAGCATGGCATCCCCGCCCAGCACCGCCACAATGGGGTCCAAGGGTCCCATCACAAGGAACTTGTCTGTGGACACAGACATAGGAGGGAGAAAGCTGGATAGACACACAGGCCCAGAGGCAGAGAACACACACCATCAGGTGCTCCAAGCAGGTGCTGGACGAGCTGCCCCTGGAGACCTGATGGGTTACACAACAGTGACTGAATCTAGCTAAGACCTCTGACCACATGATGTGGCCCAGAGATTATGTCAAAGAAATTCCCTCACTGGCCCGTGTTCCTGACCCGAGACCCTTCTGTGAACTCTCTACCTCAGTGATTCTCAGTCTTGAGTATGCATCTGAATTTCCAGCAAGGCTTATAAAACCTAAATTGCTGTGTCCCATCCCCAGAGCTTCTGACTCACTGACTTCTACAGGGCTCCCAGGGATATGGATACTATTGGTCCAGGGACCACACACTGAGGAACACAACTTTAACCTGAAACAAGACAAGCCTGAAAACTGACCAATGTGAATCACACGTGTGGCCTGGGTCAGAACAGGTCAGTCAGCCACACCAGGAAACTCCCCACTCTCACTCCTCAGTCTTTTATTTCTCTCCATATTTCCCCCCCACCTCACTGAATTATATGTGTACCTAAAACCTAGAGTCAAATGCTGCTTCCACTGAAAACCTGCCCTATCTCTCCCAGGAGCCTGCGTGATGAGGTAATCGCTGTGTGATAAAGAGGGACATTCGCCACACCCTCTGCCCCCTCAGTGCCCTGGCCCTCAGAGGCCTGATGGATGGGCCACAACATGATTGTTCTGCAGAACAAGTCACAACGGGCCTCCAAAGAGTAACTTCTCACCCCCCATGCTACTCAGCCCTGGCCAGGGTCACCATTGTATCTCCCCAGTGGATCAGTCTCCCCGTCTGTCCTCTCCCCATGTCCCTGTCTGTGATCCTCTTACCCATGTCCCTACTCTGCCCAAAGCCGTTCTACAGCTTCTCAGTTTCTCCCAGTGGCCCACAGGCCTGACGGCTTGACCCCAGTACTTCTCTGACACCAACACCTAAAGAACAGGACACTCTAGTATTTCTCTCCCCCGCACACTTGGCCCCATCCAGCAGTAGTCTCTGCTGTTTCCCAACATGCTGGGCCACTGTTGGCTTTGCACTGGCTGCTGCCCTCAAGGGAACTGTCTTTTGCAGAGATCCTCGCAGCTCTCTCCCCCTCCCGGGGCCCCTTGTTGAGCCGCTGCAGCCCACCACACCCCACCCTCCTTCACGCTCTCGTCACACTCATCTCCTGGATGGGCAAGGGCCTGCCTACTTTGTCCCATTTGCTATTCAAAGTCTTCTGCTAGAAGGCAAGCTCTGTGATGACAGGGAATCTCTGTTTTGTTATTAGAATAGCACCTAACACAGAGTTGACACCCCATTTATTAGGGAAATAAAATAAATTAATTAATTAATGTTTAGAATACCAGTAAAGCAGGTAACCAAAACTGATGGGAAAAGTATTCTTAAATTTTTAAAATTTGGCCTTTTTTCCCCATTTTTAATGGTATCCTTTTATTTTGTATTTCAAAATATGTTTTATTTACATTCTTTGCTTTTTGTACAAACTGAATCAAAGTTCTAAGTGTTCCCTTCACCTAGATAATGTGCAGTGTACCCAATACATGTGGATTTACCCATCCCATCCTCTCTCCCTAATATTTGGCATTGTTGGACGATTTTCAGGATTCCTTGTGATTATTTTATGGTTTAGTTACTCTTCTTAAATTTTAAACTGCACTTCCTGGAGCCAGGGCCTCCACAAATCCCCTTCCAGTCCAGATGAAGAGAACCAGCAGAGCACATAGAAGGTCCCAGACACCTGAGAGAGACACGGGAAGAGGGACAGGGACACTCACCTGCAGACACACAGGTGGGCATCCGGATGAGGAGAAGTACGAAGGTGAGACTACAGAACAAAGAGCTGCTGGAGCAATTCTCCATTTCTTCACAGCTGAGGAGAAAGACAGGACAGGACATAGATCCAGCCCAGGGCCCTGGAGCCTCAGAGGGAAGACAACGCAAAGGGCTGGTGTCAGCACTTCGCAGAGGCAAAGCTTGGGCCAGTAGGAAACCGCTAAGGCAATTCTAACAAAGAGCTGAGCCGGCCTCCTGCCAGCCCTTCTAGGAAGACTCTGGTGTTAGGGAACTGATAGGTTTGCCTGGGAAGAAACTTCATCTTCCCTTCCTGCCCTAATCACAACCACAGCAAAGCTTCACCTGGGGCCCATGGTGGAAACTAACCCTTATCCCTTCATGGGTCACACAACACTGCTGATCTTCCTCCTCTCCCAGGACACAGGACCCAGACTTGGGCCCCAAGCCATGGAGGACGTGCCAGCTCCTGCTTGCTTGTTCTGTCGCCCCCTACTTGTGACCAGGGTATAACATGAGAAGAATCACAGACGATCCTCAAGGGTCATGCCCGTCACAGCTGCCAAGAACCCGGTCCTGCTTTTTCTTTTCTTTTCTTTTTCTTTTTTTTTTTTTTTTTTTTGCTTGTTTACTTCACCTAAGTTTGACTCCAACCCCAAGCCCTGCCTGTCATGGGCCAGAACATGGTCTGCATCCAACAATTCCCCACTGACAATTTAATCCTCAACCTCTCTCTCTTTCAGGAAGATTTCTGCCTGAGAGGTGAAGGACTGTGGTGGGAGACAGAGCAGCAAAGAAGACAAAATGAGCCCTGGTTAGAGTACGGTTTGGAAGGAGGGAGAAGCGGCAGTTGGTGTCCTAGGAAGGACAGGCTCCAGGGGCTGACTGCCAGCCTGCCCCCAGGGCTTGGCTCTGTACGACCACCTTAGGGGAGTGTCTTCACCTTCTCTGCCTCTCTTTCCTCACCCATGCAAAATGGGGATAACAGCCACACCTCCCCCCAAAGCTGTAATGGTAGAATTAGAGCAGGGCCTACCTAGTCCTGCAGAAATATCATTAAGGTAAATGAATAATGGTGCAACCCTCACTAAGGCTGTCTAGGTCCTCTGAGAACAAGGATATTGTCCAGCCGCCCACTTTCCCTTACTCCCCAGGCTCATCACATTCTCAGCCTCCTCCGCCTTCAGCAGCTGCTCCCTGGCTTTCTCGTCTTGGCCCACAGGTGTCTTTGAAGCCAACTTACCTGCTTCTCTTCCTTCCCACTTTGAAAGGCTGTGACTTCCTAAAGCGTCTGCCAACTCAGCACTTGAGAAAGTTCAGAGCAGGAGTGCTGGGGGCCCAGGATTCCTCATCTCTGAGTGGGAGAGGGGTTCATAGAAGAGCAGAGAAGAAGCAGAACCTGGCAGAGGTCACAACAGCATCTGCAGAGACCCCAGCCCCAGGGACCCCCTAAGTGCTACCACCCAGAGGAGTCAACCCCTCTCTGGCTCCTGCCATCTGAAAGTGAAAGCTTGCGTAAAGCAGCCTGAGCAGAGTTTGCCTTGCCCTCTGGACATCGCACCCCTGTTGTCAGAAAGGAAGCAGCATAAGCCAGGCAGCCAAGAGAGGGCAGCCAGTTACCCTGACGCTCCCTGCAGAATACTCCACATATAGTAGGAACATCGTCCTCTGCCACCCTCACTGCCACCACCAGCCTGCCCCACGAGACCCTTCCCAAAGCCTAGAGACAGCAGGAAAACTTCATGAAAACACAGGAAGAGGAAAACAAAATTACCCTGGATATCTATTATCAGGAACTGGGCTACACAAATTATACTTATGCCACCCCATTCACACAACTACCAACAGAAATGAAGTAAGCCGTGAGCCCTGCTAACTAGTCACGCTAACCCAGTAGCTGCCTGGGTGAGGAAGGGGCTAGAGCTGCCGGGAGAGGGCCCCTCACACACCCAGCCAGCCCCCAGCTGCAGACACCTCAAAGTGAGAAAGGAGCAGGAAGGAACCTTGGACTCTGAGAAGCGCTGATCACCAGGAGCCAGAAAGCTTATCTCAGCCGAACTCCAGCCCCTAGAGCTCCCTAATGGGAGGGGGAGGGAGTGTCAGAGCACAAGTCAGATTTCCTGTAAGAATAGGTGGGAGAGCACCGGCAGAAGGACGTGAAACAGCAAACTTCGCTGCCTCCCAGCTCCTTAGGATCGTGCTCCAGCTGCTTTAGCAACACTGTTCACTAAGCCAGGAATGACTTTTCTTGCTTAAAATATTAATTATCCTATGCTAATGGAGTTAATATTTTACATCCCTTTTTAACAAACTCATAATAGCTCTTATCTTTAGTGGTTCCAGGTACTTTTGAAAGAGTTTCAGATAAATGCCTAGACCATAAAACAATGGTTAATATAAAATGTACTACATACAGGTGTATGGTGATTTTTAAATATGAATGTCAATAGAATTCAACTACTTTGCTTAAAGGTGCAATCAAGTAAACTTAATTGATCTTTACACATTTAAGATGAGGAGTTCACTGGGTTGTTGTCTACTGCAAGAAAGAACTGTTTTCTGACTACTTATTTTCTGGTGGAAAAAAAGAAAAAGAAACACACACAAGGTAGTGTGTTTTTTTCTCTCAACTTTAAAATTTTTCCATTCAATTTCTAACCACTCTGACCTGCTGATGGACTGTGCTCCAAGTTGGCCGCCTGCTGAGAAGAGTCCCAGAGATGTGGCAGCACAGTCCGCTTTCTCTGGGCCCATCTGCCCCTCTCGTAGGGAGATCCCCTCCCAGGGAAGATTCTCACTTCTATAACTGAACTGTCCAACCCAAGGTGGCTCAGGGACTTATCCCTCCCACACTCCCTGAGGACTCAGGGCCTTCCCCAGCCCCCCCAGAGGTAGACAGCAGAAACCTTCTGGCCCAGGACACCTGTCCCACCACCATCTGAATGGGCAATCCACCCTGATTCCAAATCTGAGATTCCAGAGGAGGTGAGGAGACATGACCCCTACCCAACCCCAGAGAGATGTAAAGATAAAGAAGTGAGGCAGACGGGAAAAGTCTTTTTTTTGTTTCGTTTGTTTTGTTCTCTTTGTAGAGACAGTATCTCACTCTGCTGCCTAGGCTGCAGTGTAGTGGGTGCAGCCATAGCTCACTACAACCTTGAACCCCTGAACTCAAGCAATCCTCCCACCTTGGCATCCTGAAGTGTTGAAATTACAGGCATGACCCACCACCCCCAGCCAAACAGATATTCTTCTAGAAATTTCCTTCAGGTTGCCCATTGTCTCCATTGCTCTTTAACATTGTCATGGAAGTTTTAGCCATTGCAATTAGGGAAGAAAAGGTGATCAAGGGTATCCACATAGGGTCAGAAGAGATCAAACTTTCACTTTTCGCAGACGACATGATCGTATATCTGGAAAACACTAGGGATTCTACTAAAAACTTTTAGAAGTGATCAAGGAATACAGCAATGTCTCAGGCTACAAAATCAACACTCATAAATCTGTAGCCTTTATATATACCAACAACAATCAAGCCGAACAAACAGTCAAGGACTCTATTCCTTTCACAGTAGTGCCAAAGAAGATGAAATATTAGGGAGTATGCCTAACAAAGGACGTGAAAGATCTCTACAAAGAGAACTATGAAACTCTAAGAAAAGAAATAGCCGAAGATGTTAACAGATGGAAAAACATACCATGCTCATGGCTGGGAAGAATCAACATTGTTAAAATGTCCATACTGCCAAAGCTATACATAATTTTAATTTAATACCTCTTTCAGCTCACTGATCATACTTTAAAGATTTTAAAAAAATAATACTTTGTTTTATATTCAGAAAAAACCTCCAATTGCCAAAACATTACTCAGCAATAAAAACAAAGCAGGAGGAATCACGCTACCAGACCTGAGACTGTACTATAAATCAATAGTGATCAAATCAAAGCATGGTACTGGCACAAAAGCAGAGAAGTAGATGTCTGGAACAGAATAGAGAACCAAGAGATGGATCCAGCTACTTACCGTTATTTGATCTTTGACAAGCCAATTAAAAACTTCAGTGGGGAAAAGATTCCCTATTTAACAAATGGTGCTGGGTAAACTGGCTGGCAACCTGTAGAAGACTGAAACTGGACCCACACCTTCCACCATTAACTAAGATAGACTCCCACTTGATTAAAGATTTAAACTTAAGACTTGAAACTACAAAAATACTAGAGGAGAGTGCAGGGAAAACCTTTGAAGGAATTGGTCTGGGTGAATATTTATGAGGAGGACCCCCCTGGGCAATTGAAGCAGCTTCAAAAATACACTACTGGGACCTGATCAAACTAAAAGGCTTCTGCACAGCCAAGAACACAGTAAGTAAAGCAAGGTAACAGCCATCAGAATGGGAGAAGATATTTGCAGGTTATGTCTCTGACAAAGGTTTAATAACCAGAATCCACAGAGAACTCAAATGTATAAGCAAGAAAAGAACAAGTGATCCCATCACAGGCTGGGCAAGGGACTTGAAGAGAAACTTC
>CAUYPK010093136.1:0-20207 GCA_963574355.1 Loris lydekkerianus | reverse complement strand
TTTTTTATTAAATCATAGCTGCGTACATTGATATGATCATGGGGCATCATACACTAGCTTCACAGACCATTTGACACATTTTCATCACAATGGATAACATAGCCTTCCTGGCATTTTCCAAGTTACCGTGCCAAGACATTTACATTCCACATTTACTAAGTTTCTTGTCTTTGTTTTGCTTTTTGTCTTTTCTCCATGCTTTCTTTAATGGAAACATGACTTTTGTTCAAAAAATGTGATACATCAGTGGAGCTCCTTTGAGCCATCTGCTATAAAACAAACTAGTGTTGGTGAGATTGTGGAGAAAAGGAAATTATTGCATGGTGGGAGTACAAATTTGTATAGCTACTATGAAAAACAATATAAAGTTCTTCAAAAAATTTAAAATATCAACACCACACAAGTCAGCAATTGCACTTCTGGGTATTTATGCAGTGGAAATGAAATCAAGATCTTGAAAAGGTATCTGCACTTCCATGTTTATTGTACCATAATTCACAATAGCCAAGATGTGAAAACAACCTAAGTATCTAGTGATGGAAGAATAGATAAAGAAAATGTTGACTATATACAAACATGCACACACAGTGTATTATTAAGTTATAAAATAGAAATTCTACTATTTCAATGAATGAACATGAATGAACCTAAAGGACATTATGCACTTATATGTGGAATTTTAAAATGTATAACTCATAGAAATAAGAATAGAATGATGTTTGTCTTGTTTGGGAGTTGGAGACAATAGGGAGATATTAGCTGAAGGATACAAACTTTAATCTATAAGGTGAGTGAGTTCTGAGAATCAGATGTACAGCATACTATTATGTTAACAGTACAGTGATGTTTATTTAAAAGAGAATATAAGTTAAGTATTTGTACCACACACAATAGAATGGTAATCATGTGAAGTGACAGATGTCTTAATTAAGTAGATATGGTAGCCATTTTATAATATATAAGTATAGTAATTCATCATGTTCACCACTTTAAATATTACAATTTTTATTTGTCAATCTTACCTCAATGAGATTGAGATAGAATGCATGATGGCTCAAATAAGCAACTAAAAACCCACTCAAAACCAAATGTGAAAATACCTAATAATAAAATAACTATTTTGGTTGAAGCCAGATGTGGGAGAGAGCCTTTAGCAGAAACACTTGCACTACCTTCACCTTACAACTTTCCTGTAGCAATACCTCTCTTACATCAACCTCTACTCCAAGACACTGGAGAGAATAGTTTGGAAACCATCGTTTTAAGTAGAGCAACTTTGTTCTTATATAGATAAAGGAATTGCATGAAGCAAGAGAGGGAAGATGCTTTGCTCAAGATCGCATAGCAATTTAGGGACAAAGCACAGATGCACATCTAATTTTATATCACCCATAAACATAATGTTTGTACCCTTATGTGAACAACTCACAAAGTCACAGTTCTGTTACAGAGCTGTAGGATTGAATGAGGTCCTCAGATTTCATTGCTTCTAATATCCCAGTCAGTGCAAAAATTTGCTTGCAACCTTTTTGGGAAACAATCAGCTAGCCCTCATTTGAACTCATATAGTTTAATAAAACTATTTTTTTTTTTTTCCAACTATTTTGAACTATAACATAGTTCTGTCATATATTGCACACATTTCTATGAGATTTGTTTTGTTTGTTTGTTTATTTGCTTTTGAGACACTAGAGATATAATCAACATAGATGAGAGAAAGAAATACAAAAGTAATCCATTATAATGCAATGAGATTGTATGGTGTGATAAGCCCAGAAGAAGGAAAAAATAAAAACTTCATGGACATGACAGTAAAACAGGAATTTCATTAAAATCCATTAAAAATATTGTATCAGGATCTCAAAGGATGAGTAAATGTTCAGGTAGAAATGAGGTAGGTAGGGGGAATTTCACGTGAAGAAAACTGTAAGTTCGAAGTTGCTCCATAAAATAATAAGTATTACTAAGAAACCTAAAATATGGCAATAGGGAGAGAGGGCTTTTGGAGGGAGGCTTGAGTTAATGCAAGCAGTATGACCTTGGAAAGTTAGCCTGGGGTCAAATTCTACGCAATGTGGCTGTTGAACTAAGTAATTTAGATTATATTCTGAAGGTAGGAGAATTGAATTTCAACAGTATTACTTCTGTGGAGGTTTCACCAATAATTTCAACTTTGTCTCCTCCATTCAAGCTGTGAAAATCCTTTAGAAGTCCAAAGTTAAGGCTATATTCTCCTTGAATCTTCTCCAAGATAAGCACACTCTGTGCCTCCAAGCATTCTTCACAGCACTTGGTTTCCAGATCTTTAGCCAGTCTGCAAGTGATCAAGGTTGCCTGTGTCCTTCCTAATGCACAATGGCAGAGGTCAAACGGTCCCCTGAGGAAGAAGAATTAATTTAATTAATGATCTACTTTCCTACTTAACTCAAGACTAGTCCAATAAGTAACGACCTGCACTTGAAAAGTATTTTACCTCCAGTTTACAGATGAGGAAACTAACTTACTAATTAATAGGTTAAAACTCTTACCCTAGGTCACAAACCAGTTAGGCACAAGACCAGGATTTGAAATTAGTCAGCCTGGCATCAGAGTTTGTTTTCTTATTCACTTTACTGCCTTTCATACTTCTATGATGGTATAATTCATACTATACTTCAAGTGTTTCCATAGCTTATCACTTACATATGCCTAATACAAAAGCAGGGACTATTTATGATTCAGTTCTATGTCTATACCCTCTAATACAGGAAATGCTCAGAAAATATTTGGTGAGTCAAAAAGTTCTGGAAGGAGATTTTCAAGTGGTCTAGTTTTAGCTCTCCAGGTTCATTAGGCCATGCCAATCACCGTTCCCTTTAATAACTGCAACCCCTTTGCTGCTTCTTGTCACCGCTGCTGTCACCACCCAATAAGCTCCACATGAGCATTTGCTCTTTGGGTGAACAGTACAATGGACACAATGGAACTTCTTGCTTTGCTACTCTAACAGAAGAATTTTATTTTTCCTTTGAATTCTTCAATTGCTAACCCTGCACACTCAAAGGCAAGACTACTTTAAAAAGTAGCAGGGCTCCCTTGTATAATAGTTGTATATAGTTTCCCTTGTTAATGTTCTTTTCATCCTCAAGCTCAGAATGACTAAACATAACAAGAGGCCATAAAATTGGGTAAACATGAATGGATGAGATTCTGTAGCTGGGATAAGGGAAGGCTGTCTCTGACTAACCCCCTCACTCAAATGTGTTTTCATACATGCTTTATGAAATACTTCGATTGAACTTCATTCTAGGTGGTAGGGACACAAAATATCTAGGAGAGAATATTTGACAGGAGAGTTTGGCCAGGGAGAGAGGCAGGGAAAGATTTGACACTATCCCATGCCTTAGTCACAGAGGAAAGCCAGCACATTTGTCCTGTAGAGAAAAGTATCCAAATCCACCTAAATTTAGGTCTGTTCATATTGTCCTTATAGCTGGAGTTTGCTTTCTCCTTCTATTGTAAATCCAGCCTTAAATGGGCATCTAATACCAATCTTGACCTAGAGCATGAGAGACTGAAATAGCCCCTGTTCAAACTGCTGTCAACCTCTTTGCTTCTTGTTTGGTCTCCCCTCTTATCTCTGTCAGTGTGTGCTTCCCACCCTAAAGTCTTAGCCTCAGATTACTATCACAGAACTGAGACTCTGCCCACTGATGACAATGGTCAGCCCAGATTTTTAAATATCACCAAATTCTGGTTGCCACTTAAGTATGTTCCCTCCACCCACCTATCAGGATAACTACCATTGCATGCAAGCCATTTAATTCACATCTGTCTCAAGCGTGAATCCCAGTCCCAGGAGAAAAATCACCCTTGGTTGTAAACAAGACATGAGAAGGCTATGACATATTGGTATTAGGAAATCTGTGTGCCATCAAAGCCAGACAGCAAGAATCCCCAGAGACACATTTATTTTATGTCTCATATTAAGCAATTGGGCAGGTTTGTTTAGGTGGATTGGTTGTGAAAGGGCATGCAGAGCTGAGTGCCTAGAATTCAGGGGCAATTTTCTATATTCCTCCTTTTCTTTCCCCAGTCTAGGATGGGATGTGGAAGGCTAGAGTCCCTGCCAGACCCATCTGTCAGGATTTTGGGGCTATCTCCTCAGACGGAATTTTGAGAAAACTGAAGCTAAAATGGTTTAGTAAAAAAAGAAGAGGTAAGGGTACAGCAGAAACAGTCCTTCACAGAAAACTAGTAGATGTTCATATAGAGTTGTAAGCACCCTGAAACATGTCTGTAATAGACACTGGACTGTACGAAGGCAAGGGTCATATCTAGCTCAATGCCAAGAACCTATTAGGTATGTAATAAATAGTAATTGGTTGTGTAAATGAATGGATGGAATTACTTTACTTCCTTTAAATCAAATGGAATAGTGCATCAATTTGTGCTGGCAATTCAAGCTCAGTCATGACTTGGTATAGTTCTAGTATATAAGTAAATTCCTCAAGTCCTTCGTCTACATTAGTTACAGCTGAAATACCTATTGTTCCAGCTCACATGTTCCATTCTAGTCTGCTGCTTCTGTAATTTCAACACCATGCCAGGAGTAGAGGAAACTTTACTGAGGCTAAAAATCCAGTTTCTGTCACTCCAAAGTGTTAACCATTCAGGAAAATAACCAACTGTAATCTTCCACTGGGATAATTTTCTCCTCTCCCACCCATGTTCCCTCCTCTACCCCAAAATGTAACACATATCTTCCCTTTCCATTACAGCAGGGCTTATCAACATTTTTAACTTTTTATTTTGAAATGATTATGGATTCACAGAAAGTTATAAATAAATACAAGGAGGCCCTGTATACCATTTCTCCAATTATTACATTTTATATAACTAAAGTATGATATCAGAACCAGGAAATTGACTGACTAAAGTCAAGATATAAAACTTTCCTATAACCACAAAAATTTCCGACATGGTACCCTTGTCAAGTCAAGTCAAGATATAAAACTTTCCTATAACCACAAAAATTTCCGACATGGTACCCTTTTATACTCACCCCTGCCTAACTATCCCTAATATCTGTACATAAATAATTTCTTCTTCAGCTATATAATATTGTCATTTCAAGAGAATAAGAGGCATCCAAGTTGCTGCTTGTATCAATAATCCATTCCTTTTTATTTCTGTATAACACATTCCACACCACAGTTTATTTAACCACTCACTTATTATAGGACCTTTTACTTCTTTATGTTTTTGAAATATTAAAACTAAAGCTTATATAAAATACTATCCATACTTTCATGTGGTTATAAATTTTCATTTCTCTAAGATAAATGCCTAAGACTAAAATTGTTGAGTCATAAGGTAATTACACTTTCAGTTTTGTAAGAAGCTTACACTACATTTTCCAGAGTGGCTACATCATTTTACATTGCCAGCACCAGTGAATGATGGTCCAATTGGTATGCATCCCTGACAGCATTTGATATCATCACTTAAAAAAAAAAATTCACTCTTCTAATAGATGTATCATCATATCTCATTGTGTTCTTAATTTACATTTTCCTAGTGGTTAATGATATCAAATGTATTTTCATGTGTTTACTTGCCATCTATACAACTTCTTCAGTGAAATGTCCCTTCATGACTTTTTCCCATTTTCTAACTAGATTCTTTTATTTTTATATCTTTTTATTTTTTAACTGTTGAATTTTGAAAGCTGTTTTATGTATTCTGGGTTTGAGTCTTTTGTGAGATGAGTTGGTTTGCATATATTTTATCACAATCTAATAATCTTGATTATTGCTAACAAGACCTTTTAAGAGAAATGTTTTTGAATTTTGATGAAGTCCAACTTTTTTTTTATTTTATGAACTATGCTTTCAGTGTCAACCTAAGATTTCTTTGACTGAAGATTCAAACGATTTTCTCATATTCTTTACTTTTTACATTTAAATCCATGATCCATTTAGAGTTAATTTTTATATAAGGTATAAGATTTGAGTCAAAGCATTGGTTGGTTTGTTCGCTTGGTTGTTTGGTTGGTTGGTTGGTTGGTTGGTTGGTTAGGCTGTGAATATCAAAGTGCTCCACTATCATCTTACTCAAAGGCTATCCTTCTTCCATGGAATTGCTTTTGCAACTTTGCGTGAAATCAGCTGAGAATATGTATTTGGGTCTATTTCTGGGTTCTTTACTCTGTTGCATTTATTTATAGAATATGTTTATCCTCTGCAAATATCCTGCAGTCCTTATTACTGAAGTTACATAATAATCTCTAACATTGAATAGATTTATTCTTCCCATTTTATTCTTTGTGAAAATTATTATGATTATCCTAATTCTTTCACATTACCATATAATTTTATAATAATTTCATTCAATTATATAAAAACTATATTGTATGTATATATTTTGTCAAATTCATACATACGTTTTGGTAGCATTAACATCTTTACAGTATTGGGTCTTTTAATCTATGAATTTATTTAGATGTGAATTTATTTCTGTCATAAAAATTTTGTAGTTTTCAACATACAAAGCCTATATATGCTTTTTTAGATTTATATCCAAGTATTTCATTTTTTGAGATACTACGGATAGTATTGTTGTTTTAATTTTATTTTCCACATATTATTGTATATAGAAACAATTTTTGTCATGTGTTAATCTTGTACCTGTTACCTTGTTAAACTCATTATTAGTTTCAGAATTTTTTATTAGTTGTGGGGGGATTTGCTACATAGGCAATTATAATTATGTCATCTGCAAATAGGGATCGCTTTTTTTTTTTTTTTTTTTGGTCCATATTCTTTTTAAATTTATGCCTTATTGTTCTGGCTACAACTTCCAATAAGATGTTCAATAGCAACACTGAAAGCAGAATTCTTCCCTTGTTCCTAACCTTAGAGGGAAAGCATTTATTCTTTCACCATTAAAAATGTTAGCTGTGGGTTCTTTAACAAGTTGAGGAAGATCCCCTTAATTCCTAGTTTTCTTGAAATTTTTATCATAACTGATAAAACATTTTGTCAAATTTATGTTCTGAATCAATTGATATGATCGTGATATTTGTTTTATTTCATTCATTAATATGGTGATACATTGATTAATTTTTTAATTTTGCAGTAGCCTTGCATCACTGGAATACACATCACATTGGTCATAGTGAGAATTACTATAAAAATACTTTTTATAATATATATTAGAATACATCATTATAATATATGTTGTATATGTATTATATAATATATATAATATATATTATAATAAAATAAATTTTATTTGTTTTTGTTGTGTTGAAAATTTTTATGTTTATAGCCACAAGTGATATTTGTTAGTGTTTTTTCAGCAAAATTTCAGAAGAACAATATAGAATAACCAATTCTATTTCTATGCATTGAAATAAACAATCTAAAACTGAAATTAATAAAATAATGCTATTTTACAATAATATAAAAAAGAATAAAATACTCTCCTTGCTGCAGACTTTAGGGGTAATCTCTTTCTCAAATTTTTCCCAACATTTTAATAGCAACTTTCCAGGGTTATTGCATGTCTTTCCCAATGGCTTCTTACATGTCTTTCCAAGGAGGCTCAGAAAGACTTTATTGAAATGAGACTACTAGTGTGCTCTTTTAAACATCAGTTTGTAAATCTTTACTCCTCCATCCTTAACCCTTTTCACGTCTACACACACACCACATAGGAAAGCCGCTATAAACTTGCCTTTCATAGGGGATTTTGTACTATTTGTTATACTTTTCAGAAATGAAGTACTGCTGTAGAAGTTTCAAGAACTATGTTAAGTTGGGAAGGGCAGGGGCAAACTAACCATATAAAGGCACTCAAGAGCTGCATTTTTTCATCCTGGTATCAAATTGACCTTTTTATAAAAGGGTTGGAGTTGCTAGTATAGCTTAGAGAACACTGGGAGCTCATTAATTTGCCTTCTAGTGACCCAATCTCTGGGCATTGAGAAGTCCTATCATAAAAAGAAAACAGATTAACATGCATAAAAGAAGCATAAAATTTAGCCTCGTCACCACCTCCATCATGCAGAGTAGAAGTAAAATCTTCACTAAGAATAGTATCAGAATTGCTAGTGAGAAATCCCCTTAAGATTTAATTAAGAGTCTTTTATATGGTGCTAAAAGTTTAGATTTAGCTCATGTCTCTCTATTTCGGGGACAAGTTTGCAATTAATGAAATATTCTGACTGAGATTTTGAACATAGCCTCTGCAAGAAACACCAGGAGGGTCTTATTCTCAATGCCCAGAGATTGGGTCACTAGAAGGAACTCTCAAATCACCACTAACTAAAGATTTTTATGATTCTGGGAGAAAATTTTGAGTGTTGAGCTATTTGAAACAAATAGCTTATCAAGGATAATATATCTCAGGAGTCAGCAATGCAGGATTATGAAACTACAAGCTAAGTACTCTTCAACTACTGGAGGCTTCTGGGAACTATGCAAAAGCACAATTGGGCCACCAAGCCTTCAAACTGGTCTAAACTCCCTCTATATCACTGCTAGATCCCAAATGTGATGAAACCAAATTGTTATAACTCCTTGCAATTCACCCTAGACTGAGCTTTCCTGAGAAAATCAGGAAATGAAGATTGGACAGTAGCCAGCCTGCTCACTCTTTCCTCAGGCTGCTACATATACTCTTTCAAGAAATTACTAGAATCGTAGCCTCTTGGATGCAACAATCACATTTGTCTTGTTCTATTACCTAGAATGGACACTACATAAATGTTTGTTGGATGGATGGATAGATAGATAGATAAATTAATGAATAAATAGAGGGATATATGAACGAGTGAATGGTGTGCTTGGAAAAGAAGGGCTAAGGAATTGGGACACAATTTTCACTTCTTCTATTAACTAACATGTGGTTCTGAACAAGTTCTTTTTCTCTGATGCACAATTTCTGCATATACCATAAGATTATCTCAAAGGGCCTTGACAACTGAATTCCTTCTTGATTTTTACAATCACCAAGCATGCTGCTTACTAGCCTGATTTAGAAATTTATCAGTGAATTCTCACCTGCCATCTACTCAAAGTTTGATTGCATTTTTAAATTATATTCTAAATATGCTATTAAAAATGCACAACATAACTGATGAAAATATAAAATATTAGTGTTTGCCATAAAAGTCAGGACAGTGGTTACCTTTTTAATAGAGGACTATTATAGGAAGAAGTATATGTGTCCTTTGGGAATGTTCTATTTCTTTGTCAAGTGAGGTGGCTGTTTATAATAATGAATTAAACTATGTATTTATGTTTTATAACTCTTATCTGTGATTTATTCACAATAAAAAATTTAATTATAAAGTCATTGTTTCTAAAATTAGAAGAGAAAATATGCAAACACAAATATGTTCTAAGCAAAATTTCAATACATTTGAGATGCCAACATGTTACTATGGCCGACTGAATACGCAAATCTCATAATAAATCAATAGTTTCTGCATATTTAAACCTTTCTATAACTGTAACATTGATTTGGAAGGTTGGATCTCTATATTTGGCTTTAAAAAAAAAAAAACTCAGGCTTGTGCATGTCTGCTCTATCCATTTATCCACTACTAATCAGTTTTTATATGGACTTTTCATAAAATTGTGCAACCGAAGTTGTATCAGAACCTGTTATCGGTCTACTTAAAAACTTTTTTGCTTGTCAAAATAGCTTCATTTTTCACTTTGATTGGCTTTATAATATGTGACTTATACTCACTAAAGTGCGACCCTTTTCAAATATAAGTAATATCACATTAGTTCCATTTAAAATCCACCAAAAACATCCCATCTTATTCAAAGGAAAGAAACAAAACCTTTACTGTGACCTACAAACATGTCCCCCTCCTATGACCTCTTTGATCTCCTTTCTAAAACTCTCTTCCTCACTTCCTCTATTCCAATCACAGTAGTTTCTTAGATATTTCTAGAAGGCAAGACATATGATTTCACTTCAGGGACTCCAAAATGACTACTTTCTTCTGGTATGCTCTTTCAGATATCTGCTTCTTATCCCTTTAAAGGTTTCCCCCCAAAATATCTCCTTCTCGGGTAGGCCATCTATGATAATGTTTTTAAAAATGTTGCCAACTTCAAGGGCTCAGCATTCTCCATTCCTTCTTATTTTTCCATAGTTTTGGTCTCCATTTGAAATGTGATCTACTTTATCATCTTTTTCTCCTTACTTGAATATGAGTTCTATAAGAACATGGGATTTTTGTCTGTCTTGTTCACTACTGTATCCCTAGATACAGTGGTTTCTAGACCACTTCCAACTTCTAGACACCTAGAACAATGTCTGGCACACAGTAGGTGCTTAGTACAAACTTGCTGAACAAATGAATCTAAAAGCTAATAAAATGCATTTAAAACTAATAAAATACTACTTGGTCATACATATAGTAATATTCTAAATGATATTTTATTTCAACATACACAGGCCTACTAAACATAGTTCAAAATCTATTGATCAAGTCTCAAATTTTCATTTATTTGTTTATTTATTTATTTATTTATTTATTTTTGGCTGGAACTGCGTTTGAACCCACCACCTCCAGCATATGGGGCCAGTGCCTTACTCCTTTGAGCCACAGGTGCTGCCCTAAGTCTCAAATTTTCATATTACACATGGGGAAAGTAAGACCCAGCAGGGATGAGTCTCAAAGTTCCCATGGTAAATTAACAAGCCTTGTCTTATATCTTCTAAGAGCCTAAAATATATTTCATTCATACAAGATTACTTCCTATATCCTATATTAAGAGAAAACAGGGAGTCCTGGGTCTCCAAGGAGAGGACAGGTTGACCCAGATCAGGGTCAAAAAGCCACGTAAGATGCTTCAGGAAACTGGGGCAAATCAACAGCAAGTTCTCCAGGAAATAATTGGGCATAACACTACAGGGTGAGAGGTTGAGGATTTAGCAAAACATTTATGTGAGAAGTTGGCAGCCAATGGAATCCTATAGATACTGCATAGGTGTTGTCATTTCACAAGGTTCTTTGTCAGCAGCAATGCATGACCAGCTTAAGGGAAGCTACCACTGGGACTTTCCTCCAGTTCTCCTCTGACAATATGTTGACATCCGTGGTTTCTAGACCACTTCCAAACTATCTTAATACAACCAAGAACTCACAAACCTAAATATCTAGAAAGAATCCTCTAATGTTATCTAGTCTAATAACCTTATTTGATGAAAGATGGGCTGTGTCCCAGCAGAGGGGAAAAAAAAAAAAAAAAAAAAAAAAGGCTTATCCCAGTCATCTATCCAGGAAAATGCAGTCTGTGACTGAGGTCATATCTAGTTTCTTGTTTCTTCGTCATCACCCTTTTCCACTAGTGTCACAGAAATTCAAGGATAGAAAAGACTAGATAATCAAGTCCAACCTTTCCATGCCCATTTGGTTTAAATCACCATGAAGGAAGGATTTTACCTCTCTGTGGATATCTCCAGTGTTAAGAGATCATTGCATTCCAAGGCAACACATTTCTTCCATGTATAGCTGTAAGAGTTTGAAAAACTTATTATTTACCTTTGTAATGAATAAAAACTTTTGTATGGCTTCCACTCAAAAGTATCCATTCTATCCCTGGGCACCATTTTTCCCCTAAGATAGTCCTTCTGAGGCAACAATAAACACTCATCCCTCCCAAGTCTTCTCTGTATCAAAGTAGCTCTATCTTTTTAATGATTTTTATGACACCTAGGTTCCAGATTCCTTCGCCCCAGTGTGGTCATTCTCTTCTGGATATACTCCTCTTTTCCTGATGTTACGTTTAAAGCAGAGGGTTATAGTAAAACTAGGTGCACTCTTAAAAGGGAGGTTGATCAGGAAAGAAGGATTCCACTTTCCATCTACACTATATGTGTTTAGTAATGTAGTTCAAAATCATTTTTGCTATGGAGGGAGCCAAAACTCACTGTACCTGATTACCTAGAACCCCTCTTTCATAGGTATGTGGCTGACTTCTAGTTTGCAGTTGGACAAATAAGGAGTTTAGATGTTATCAGTCCCATTCACAAGAGGAAAAAAGATTTAAAAAAAGTTATTATTGGATTCATCAGATAATTGAAGGCACAATGGAAACACTATCCCCCCAAATTGAGAGACAGACAAGATACAGGGAATAAGAACTCACCAGAGTATAGGAGCAGAATCATCCATGAGAACCAATACATAGATAAGAAAATATAATCTATAATTGATGAATTGCTGGAATCTTGTGAGGACAAACTTAAAAGTTAAAAATTCCAAGTCTTCTAGTACTAAGGTGCCTCAACACTTTGACGAATTTTACCTCCTGGAGCCCTATTAGGTTCTCACAGTGTAAATTTGTGAAAAATTCTCTTGTGCTTCTAGCAGGAGAATGGGTAAAAGTAGCCATTTTGAAAACAAAATTAGAGCATTCTGTAGTTCTGAACTTGCCCTCAATGGAAACTACTTTACCAAAACCTCACTGAACTATAGGAAAGGAAATGCCCAATTCCAGCATCCTCTGTCTTTCTATCTGTATAAAGGATAAATGCCCAACTCCATCTCTCTGTAGACTACCCTACTTGGAAAGGGAAATATTCCTATCTAGCTTTCTTTTTTCAACTAAGGGAAAAGGGGTCTGGTAAGCACTGGTGAATGGCACAGCCCAGGAACACAAATACACTAAAAGTTCAAAGTACTCTTATAACACTGTAGAATGTTTTCTTGTCTTCTATACCTTCCCAACATATGGATAGGGCTTCTGTATTAATAATGGAGGCTTAGATATTAAAGAACTACCTGTCTCAAACCTTATTTAAGAGGATAACTTTATGAAAACTCAAAGGCAACAGGGGAAAAAACAAGAATACAGAAGGATATTTTATCTTCTGTTATCTGTAGCTAATGTAAGCAGTAAATACAACTGATGGCTTACCAGATAAATGTAAAATCTCACACCAAAGTTCTATTTGCATTAATTACATTTATTCAGTAAATCACGTCCAATTTTCAATAAAAATTATAAGATGTACTAAAAGTCAAAAAACACAGTTTGCAATATATATATATTATATATATATGAATGACAGAGATGTTGGAATTATGAAACAGGGAATATAAAACAGTGATGATTAAATGCTGTAAGTTCCAATGGTAAGAGTAGACAACACATAAGAACAGATGGGTAATAAAAGTAGAGAGATGGGAGTTCTGAGAAAGAATGAAAAGGAGATGCTAGGAATCAAAAACACTATAACAGAAATAAAAAAAAAAAAAACATTGGAGGGATCATTAATAGACTAGACATAGCTGAGAAAAGAATATGTTAGCTGGAAGAAATGTCAATAAAAACTTCTAAAACATCAATGTATTGAGAAAAAATAATGAAAATTATATAACAGAATACCCAAGAACTATGTGAAAATTGCAAAAGGCATAACACATATATAATGGAAATATTATAAGAAACAGATAAAAGAGCACAGGAAATACTTGAAATAAAAATGCTGAAGAATTTTCCCAAAATAATGAATGACACACAGCCACAGATTCAGGAAGCTCAGATAACACTGGAAAAATTACCCCCCAAAAATTATATAGGCGTATAATATTCAAACTTCAGAAAAACAAAGAGAAAGAGAAATTCAAGGAAGGGAAGTCTCTTAAGTACAAAGTGTCTTACCTAACAGGAGCAAGATTAAGAATTATATCAAACTTCTCATTAGAAGCCATCAAGAACAGAGATTAGAGTGAAATATTTGAAGTAATGAAAGAAAACAAAAAAACAAACCTATAAATCTGTATCCTGTGAAATTATTCTTCAAATGTGGAGACATAAGGAATTTCTAAGACCAAAAATTGTAGCAAATTTGTTGCCAGTAGGCCTGCCTTGAAAGAAATGCTAATAGACGTTCTTCAGAGAGAAGAAAAATTATACAGAAACTTATATCTATACAAAGAAAAGAAAAGAAAAGCATTTCAGAATGAATGAATGACTATAAAAGACAGGTATTTTCTGTTTCTGTTTGTATTTGATCTAACAGAGAGCAGTTTATCTAAAGTAATAGGAGCAATTATATATTTTGTGATTATAGAATATGAATAAGTAAAATAAAGTACAGCAATGTTTTAAGGGACATGAAGGAAGGATTTGGGATACTTTGCTTTAAGGCACTTTCACTACTTATGAGGCTGTATAGTGTTACTTGAAACTGTGTTTTGTTTAATTGTAAATGCATAGTGAAAACTCTAGGAAAATTACTAAAGAAAGTACAAAAGAGAGTCCAAGAAAGAAAAGAGAATAGTATTATATAAATTGTTCAATTAATACCATGGAAGTCAGAAAAAGAATAAAAGTAAAAAGTAAAAAAAAAAAGAAAAAATAAGAGTAACAAATAGAAAAACAGTAAGAAAAATTGTAGGTATTAACTCAATAATATCAATAATCTCTTTAAATCTAAAAGTACATGTTGCTGCAAGAAATGCACTTATATATAAAGATACAGATTGGATTAAAAATAAAAAGATACAGAAATATGTACTGTGATAACACTAAACGAAAGAAATCTGGGTAGCTATGTTAATTTCAGACAAAGCAGATGTTAAAGCAAATAATAGGGATCTGATTCAGAACCAGAGAAGTCCCCAAATAACGAAGGCAATTCTTACTAATAAAACAAAGCCGGGGGCATCAGCCTACCAGTCTTTAGGCTATACTACCAGGCCATAGTGATCAAAACAGCATGGTATTGGCACAAAAAAATAGAGACATAGAAACCTGGGACCAAATAGAAAACCATGACATGAAGCTAACATCTCACAGCCACCCAATCATTGATATACCATACAAGAAGATACAGAGGGAAAGAATCCCTATTCAATCAATGGTGCTGGGAGAACTAGATAACCACATGTAAAGACTAAAACTGAACCCACACCTTTCGCCACTCACTAAAATGTATTCAAGATAGAAAAAAATATCTACATCTAATACATGAAACAATAAGAGTCCTTGAAGAAAGTGGAGGAACCACTTCAAGGTATCGGCCTGGGAAAAGACTTTATGAAGAAGAATTCAGTGTCATGGCAATAGCAGAAAAATAAACAAATGGGACTTAATTAAACTGAATATCTTCTCTACAGTTAAGGAGACAACAAACAAAGCAAGTAGGCAGTCATAAAAATGGGAAAGGATATTTGCATATTATGAATCAGACAAAATATTGATAACTTATATTTACAGAGAACTCAAATTAAGCAACATAAAAAGAACCAACAATCTTTTCTATCACTGGGCAAGAGAGATGAATAGAACTTTCTCTAAAGAAGACAGATGAATGGCTACAAAACATATGAAAATAATGTTTATTGTCCCCAATTATCAGAGAAATGCAAATCAAAACCACCCTGAAATATCACCTAACCCCAGTGAGAATGACCCACATCACAAAGGCTCAAAGCTACAGATGCTGGACTGGATGTGGAGAGAAGGGAACACTTTTATATTGCTGGTGGGACTGCAAACTAATACAACCTTTTTGAAAGGAAGCATGGAGAATCCTCAAAGAACTCAAAACCTCCCATTTGATCCTGCAATCCCATTACTGGGCATCTACCCAGAAGAAATAAAAATCTTTTTATCGTTAGGACATTTGCCCTAGACTGTTCATCACAGCTCAATTTACAATTGCCAAACCATGGGAGCAACCTAAATGCCCATCAATCCAGGAATGGATTAACAAGCTGTGGCATATGTATATAATGGAATATTATTCAGCCACTAAAAATAAATTGGGGACTATTCATCTTTTGTAATTTTGGATTGAGGTAGAACACATTTTTCTTGGTAAAGCATTACAAGAATGGAGAAGCAAGAATCCAATGTACTCAATTTTGATATGAGGACAATTGATGACCTAGTACATAATGGTGTAGGACACCATGCACCAGGCTTATAGAAGCAGCCATGGGTTCTTGAGGAAGGTGCTGGGAGCAAGACAGTTTCCTATCCGGCATGGAGATGTTTTACTGCCCAGAGACAAGCCTCCAAACAGTTGCATACATTAATGAGTTAAGTTCTGTCACTCATTAGCAAGCAGGTATTATACATTGGACATCCGTGGTGCATCAGGGTGGGAGTCAAGCTTGAGGAGAAAAAGCACATAGTGATCATTAAGCACATAGCTCCAATATGTGGGCCCCCCACACGTGTTGTATAAGGAATGCTTCAATAAAAGTCCATGAGAGAGGTCACTTGCAGCTCTCCCTGCACCTATGGGAAGCCCACTTCTTGCAGGCATGTGTATCTTCAATACGACATCCCAGCTGTTTTTATTCAGGCAGCAATGGCATGCCCACAGCAGGCACTGACATGGGGGGGTGGGGAAATGGGGGAGCAGAGAGGAGGAAGGAGGGAGGGATGTGGGGTCACAGTGTTTGGCACACCTTCTGGGGGTGGAACACATTTATAAGAGGACCTTTGCCCAAAAAATATAATTAGTGTTACCTAGACCTTTGTACACTCAATCAATCCCAACAATTAAAAAAAAAAAGAAAATTATAGGGATCAAGAGGGGCAAATACTTTAGGACATAATAGACAACATGTGTATGTGCCTACCAACAATGTATCAAAATATATAAAGCAAAAACTCACAAAGCTGTAAGGGTAAATAGAGTAATCCATTATTGTAGTTAGAAATTTCAACATCTCTCTATTGTCAGGTTCAGGAGACATAAAATCAGTAAGATCATAGGTGAACACAGTACCACCTTCAATCAGCTGAATCTATTTGACACTTATAGACTATTTCACACAACAAGAACAGGATTATTGTCATCCTAACATAGAGCATTTTAAAATATACCACATTCTGGGGCACAAAACACACCTTAATAAATTTAAAGGAAGGGAAGTAATACAAAGTATGCTGTCAGACCTAATTGAATTAAATTAGAAATCAATAGCAGGAAGATAACTGGAAAGTCCTAAAATACTTAGTAATTAAACACCATACTTTCTTTGCTCTTTTTTTAAAATTCACATTAATATGAGGGTACAGGAAGGAGGCAATATGGCAAACTGGAGCCAGATTTCCGCAGAGGCTCCCATCCAGAAGGAGACTTAAAGGACAGAACTTTAGCAAGTAAGCTGATGGTTTGGAGCTGAGCCAAGAGACAAGGTTGAAGAATGCACATCAACCCTGCTGAGGTGAACTGGGACCTCAAGGAAGCAAACAGTAGCTGAGACTTAAACCCAGGGATACTGATTCACTAGGATTGGAAAAGACCACCTGAAAACAAGACCACTTAGTCCCACCACACCAAGCAAGACCCCAGTGTCTCAGGCCGTAGCACTGTACAAGACCTTTGCCAAGCTCCAGGGGAAAATGTACAGACACTAGTCCCAGTTCTTGGGCAAAAGGCTGGTTAATCCTAACTCCAGGAGCCCTCAACCCAAATTCACCTTATCTGCATATCTAGCCAAATGGTGTATAATAATCATGGGGCAGAATCAACAGAATAACTCCAGCAACATGAATAATCAGAGTAGCTCTCCCCCAAGGAACAACATGGCAGACACGCCACAAAATTCCATTCATAAAAAAATGGCTGAGATGTCAGAAATTGAATTCAGAATTTGGATTGCAAATAAGATTAATAGAATGGAGGTAAAGTCGGAATTAGAAATTCGAGGAGCATTTCAAAAGTTGTCTCAAGAATTCAATGAATTCAAAGACATAATCACCAAAGATTTTGACACATTGAGACAAGAATTTGAAGCCCTCAAAGATATGAGAAATACAGTAGAATCTCTCAGTAAAAGAATGGAGCAGCAGAAGAAAGAATTTATCACACTGAAGAGAAAGCTTTTGAATGCTCTCAAATGCTCAATGAGGAAGAGAAGTGGGGAGCAAAAACGTATCATTTTCTCAAAGAGCAATGGGATAATTTGAAGAAAAACAACATTCGCCTTAGGAATTCATGAGGGCAACAAGATTGCTTTGAAAGGCCCAGATACTCTACTCCATAAGATAATCAAGTATAACTTCCCAGCCATACCAAGTAATTCTGAAATTCAGATAGCAGACAGTTTCAGAACCCCAGCCCTACTCACCCCAAATAAGGCATCTCCTAGACACATTATAATTAACTATGCCAAAGTTAATATGAAGGAGAAAATTCTGCAAGCAGCAAGACATAAGAAAACCATAACCTACAAGGGGAAGAATATTAGAGAGACTGCAAAGAAACTCGGCAAAGAAACTTTAGACATAAACCTAACCATTCAAGAATTGGATTTAACAGACATCTACAGAACATTTCATCCTAGCAAAATTGAATACACATTCTTCTCACCAGCCCATTGAACATCCTCCAAAATTGATTACATCATAGGTCACAAGTCTAACTTCAGCAAATTTAAAAGAATAGAAATTATCCCTGGCATCTTCTTGGTTCAACATGGAATAAAAGTTGAACTCCATAACAACAGGAATTTGCATACTCATACAAAAACATGAAAACTAAATAACCTATGCCAAAAAACAGCTGGGTCATACATGAGATTAAGAAGGGAATTATCACATTTTTGGAACGAAATGATAATGAAGACATCAATTACCAGACACCGCAAAGATAACACTAAGAGGGAAATTTAAAACATTACAAGCCTTCCTCAAGAGAACGGAAAGAGAGGAAAGTAACAACATAATGGGACTTCTCAAGCAACTAGAAAGGGAAGACCATTCCAATCACAAAACCAGCAGAAGAAAAGAAATACCAAAATTAGAGCAGAATTAAATGCAATTGGAAAAAAAAGAATAATACAACAGATCAATAAATCAAAAAGTTGGTTTTTTGAAAAGGTCAATAAAATACATAAACCTTTGGATGACTTAACCATGAAATAAATAGTAAAATCTCTAATTTCATAAATAAGAAAAGACAAGACAAAATAAAAAGACTCCTCAGAAATTCAAAAAATCATTAATGAATATTACAAGAAACTTTATTCTTAGAAATATGAAAATCTGAAGGAAATTGACCAATACTTGGAAGCACGTCACCTTC
Organism: Loris lydekkerianus; assembly: GCA_963574355.1. Lineage (NCBI taxonomy): Eukaryota > Metazoa > Chordata > Mammalia > Primates > Lorisidae > Loris > Loris lydekkerianus. The sequence goes on along the minus strand of CAUYPK010093136.1, from coordinate 1,142 downwards.
CAAGACTTAGCCAGAATCAAGTGGAAATGATGAACAGGCCTATATCAAGTTCTGAAATAGCATCAACCATACAAAATGTCCCTAAAAGGAAAAAGAACGGTACCAGATGGCTTCATGTCAGAATTCTACCAAACCTTTAAAGATATTACTCAACCTGTTCCAAAGTATAGAAAAAGAAGGAATACTACCCAACATGTTCTATGAAGCAAACATCACCCTGATCCTCAAACCAGAAAAAGACACAACAAGAAAAAATAATTATAGATCAATATCACTAATGAATATAGATGTAAAAATATTCAACAAGATCATAACAAACAGAATCCAGCAACACATCAAACAAATTATACATCATGACCAAGTTGGTTTTATCCCAGGGTCTCAAGGCTGGTTCAATATACGTAAATCTATAAACATAATTCAGTACATAAACAAATTAAAAAACAAAGACCATCTGATACTCTCAATTGATGCAGAAAAAGCTTTTGATAATATCCAGCATCCCTTCATGATGAGAACACTTAAAAAAATTGGTATAGAAGGAACATTTCTTAAACTGATAAAAGCCATCTACAGCAAACCCTCAGCCAATATTGTATTGAAGGGAGTTAAATTGGAATCATTTCCACTCAGATCAGTAGCCATACAAGGTTGCCCATTGTTTCCACTGCTCTTTCACATTGTAATGGAAGTTTTAGTCATCGCAATTAATACGGAAAAATCAATCAAGGGTATCCATATAGGGTCAGAAGAGATCAAACTTTTGCTCTTTGCAGATGATATAATTGTATATCTGGAAAACACCAGGGATTCTACTACAAAACTCTTAGAAGTGATCAAGGAATATAGCAGCATCGCAGGTTACAAAATCAACATTCATAAATCAGTAGCCTTTACATATAGCAACAATAGTTAAGCTGAAATATAATAGTTAAGGACTCTATTCCATTCACAGAAGTGCCAAAGAAGGTGAAATATTTGGGAGTTAATCTAACGAAGAACGTGAAAGATCTCTATAAAAAGAACTATGAAACTCTAAGAAAAGAAATAGCTGAAAATGTTAACAAATGGAAAAACATAGGATCCTGATGGCTGGGAAGAATCAACGTTGTTAAAATGTCCAGATTACGCAAAGCAATATA
>CAUYPK010093135.1:0-20105 GCA_963574355.1 Loris lydekkerianus | reverse complement strand
GACCTCAGAGTGAGAGTGGAGGGGAGTGCTGGGAGCTCAGAGTTGCAGGTAGAGAATATATACAGTTTTATACAGTTTTATGCCTGGCAGGAGAATGCCGTGGCACCCTAGTAGGGGAGGTAGGTCCAGTTTTTAGAGGGTTTCTTCCGTGGAGTATAGTGGGAGGACCTTTGAACTCTGCTTGTTTGTTTGTGGGGCACTCCGAGCCGTTCTCATTGTGGAGGGGACTCCCATCCGCTTGGTGATGGATTTTGTTTGTATCCTTGGAGTCGTGGCTCGCCTCAGCAGGTTGATGTGCATTCTTCAACCTTCTCTCTTGGTGCAGCCCAAATCCACCAGGTTACTTGCTAAATTTCTGTCCTTTAACTCTCCTTCTGGACAGGAGCCTCTGTGAAAAGCTGGCTTCAGTCAGCCATCTTGTCTCCACCCCAGCAATTAGTAATAAAAACAAAGCTGAAGGCATCACTCTACCAGACTTTAGGTTATATAACAAGTCCACAGTGATCAAAACAGCATGATGTTGGCACAAAAATAGAGACATAGACATATGTCTAGAAAACCAAGAGATAAAACCAGTCTTTTATAGCCATCTGATGATTGATAAACCAAACAAAAGCATATACTGGAACAAAGAACCTCTATCCAATAAATGGTGCTAGGAGAACTGGATAACTACATATAAAAGTGAACCCACACCTTTCACCACTTACAAAAATTGGCTCAAGATGTATATAAGATTTAAATCTAAGACACAAAATCATAAAAATCCTAGAAGAAAGTGTGGGGAAAACTCTTGAGGATGTCATCCTGGGGGAAGATTTGATGACAAAGACTTCAGCGGCCATTGCAACAACAACAAAATTAACAAATGGGACTTAATTAAGCTGAAAAGCTTTGCACAGCTAAGGACACAACAATTAAGCCAAATAAAAAACCTTCAGAATTGGAAAACATAGTTGCATGTTATGAATCTGACAAAGGCTTGGTAACTAGGAGAGTTGAGTTACCTATAGAGAACTCAAATTAATCAAGAAACAAAGAGCAAACAATTCCATCTATCACTGGGCAAGAGACATTAAAAGAAACTTCCCTTAGGAAGACAGACAAATGGCTAACAAAAATATGAAAAAATGCTCATCATCCATAATTATCAGAGAAATGCAAATCAAAACTACCCTGAGATATTACCTAACCTCAGTGAGAATAACCTACATCACAAAGTTCCAGAGTTGCAGATGTTGGCATTGATATGGAGAGAGGGGAACATTTTACATTGTTGGTGGGACAGCAAAAGAATACAGCATCTATGGAAAGACATATGGAGAATCCTCAAAGAACTCAAATTAGACCTCCCATTTGATCCTGAAATCTCATTACTAGGCATCTACCCAGCATAAATAAAAACATTTTATCATAAGGACATTTTCACTAGAATGTTTATCGCAGCTCAATTTACAATCACTAAGATGTGGAAACAATCTAAATGCCCATCAACTGAGGAATGGATTAACATATGTTATATGTATACCATGAAGTACTACTATTCAGCCATAAGAAAAGATGATGGCTTTACATCTTTTATATTAATCTGGATAGACTGAAACATATTCTTCTTAGCAAAGTATCACAAGAATGGAAAAGCAAGTATCCAATGCACTCAATTTTATTATCAAGCCAAAGACAATCTAACACACGCCCACATAGGAGAAAACTTAATTCCATTCATGTTATGGGAAGGGGGAACAAAAAAGAGAGGGTGCAGAAGGGAGAGATTGGTGTGCTCCCACTTAAAAGGCACAAGTTAGGAATGTATGACACACCGCTTGGGTACAGGACACAACTACAAGAGGGACTCTATCTACAAATTCAAAAATCGTGACCTGGTTGTTTATTTCCTCACAATAACCTGAAATTTAAAAGAAGAATGTAGAGATTAAATCTAATTTATTCTGCATATAACCAAGGTTAGGATCATGCCTATATGCAATGTAGGGATCCACTATTGAAGGTGGACACTTTGTGTATATAATCACATCGCTGGAGGAAAGTAATCTATCTATATATATAGATTTTTTTCTTTTGAGACAGAGTTTCACTTTGTAGAGCACTATGGTACCATAGCTCACAGCAACCTCAAACTTTTGGGCTCCAGCTCTCTTGCCTCAACGCTTGGCTTTTTTTTTTTTTTTGAAATGGGGATCTCTCTCTGGCTCAGGCTGGTCTCGAACCCATGAGCTCAAACAATCCATCTGCCTCGACCTCCCATGTTTAAGTATATTTTCAACATGTTGTGTCCACCATGCCCAAATGATTAAATATTCACCCAGTATTGATTGAGCTCTTTTTATGACTCAGGCAATGTGGTAATTACTAGGGACACAATCACAGGTCACCACTCCTATCTTCAAAGAACTCATAATCTAAGAGAGGTCTAATAGACCATTATGCATCACAGCTCAGTGTGACAAGTGCTTTATAAACTGTCAAGACTGGGAATCCTTTGACTGTGACAGAGGGTTAACTTGAAAAGCACACAGAAGTTAGCCATGGGATGAGGGCTGTGCTCATCGCCACCTCTACTGTGCAGAGTCCTTGATGTTAGGGTTTAGATTCCTGCTCTGCCAACTATGAGCTGTATGAGCTTGACAAATCATTTTAACCCATTGGGGCTTTTTCTGTATAATAAAGATTATAATAGTTTCTAAACAATGAAGTTTTTCATATCAAATGAGTTAAGTTAATCTTTTAGCCAGTTCTGGTACATAGCAAGACCTAGTTTAGTGTCAACTTTTATTATCATCATTATTACTGGCTTGCTTTTCCCCAATAACCTTCCCCGAAGTTTCTAGTCAAATTTAAATCGTAGTTGTATGTGCTCTCATCTCCAGCACATCTCAAGGGCATCAGTGTTATAGACTCTCAGTGAAGGTTCTGATCAGAGCTCATGAGATCTCACTTGAGTCTTAGCTGAATAATGGGCTGACTAATGAGAAACCTCAGGTTGAAAGGGAAAAGAGCTTATTTCTTAGAATGCCCCTCCATGATTAGAGGTAAACTGTCCTGCCGATTGATGAGGAATAAAAGAGTTGGGCATGGAGGGTGATGGTATTTTTTAACGTGATATTGAAGCTGAATTTTTATGTGTGACCATTTCTTTACACAAGATAAACATATTTAATAAAGAAACTCAGAAAGTATAGACATAAAAATCATAATCAGCTGTAATCCCAGTGTGCAGAACTAAAGTACTATAGCATGCTGACATAAATGCTTCCAGTCTTTCTTCTATACATGGATATTCTGGTAAAAATGCAACTACTTTCTATCTGTCTCCTTCTAAACTCCACACATAATCATCCCACATCTCTTAGGAAGAGATGATTGGCCAGAGTTCAGAAAGTCCACAGGGCCATATTTAACCAGGGGACCAAGTTATTATGCCTTAGCAAAGACATCAAGTCTTCACCTTTGGATCACTTCTTTCTATGGCCTGTGATAAGAAAATCAAGCACTACAAAGTTGTGCATATGTGGATGTGCATGTGTGTGCATGTGTGTGTACGAGTCCCATCTATTCTGTATCCATAATGCAAGAGGCAGGTTCGACCAGGGCAAACTCTTCAGATTTAGCCATCCCAGATGCAGGAAGCCAGCCTCACTTAAAGGTCTCTATAACAATGTTCTCCTAGCCATCTTTTAACAGAGAGCTAACAGGGTGACCAGTTATTAGTAAACAACATCATCTCCTACTGTTCCTTGAGTATCACATCTTTGGTTGGCAACACCATGAGAAAGACACATGATTGATATAACAGAATCCTCTAAAATCTGCATCCCTGACCATAATACCATTATAGAATATCAAATTTTCACCTTTAACCTCTAAAAATACATACAAATAAACCCATTTATTTTTAAAAAGTTATACTATACCTGTTACTTTATTATTTATATTAATAAGTAATAAATAACTTGTATATTTTTATATTGATAAATACATATTTAAACACATATCTACTTCCTCACATTTAATTTTTCATTTCAATGATTTTCTTGGATGAATACTACTATAATTTCTTGAGCCAATCCTCTTTCATTGGAAATATAATTGTTTTCAAGCTTTGACTATTCAAAGCAATGTCTCAGTGAAAATCTCTTTGTAACTGTGTGCTATTATAGTCAATGAATATATTCTTCCCCTCACCATGGCAAAACTACATAATTTTCTGCAATCCTTTCTACCAAAGCTTGATTTCCACCAGATCTGTATCTAGGCAGCTAGGGAAACTCATAACCACTCTGCTTCAGATGAAACCATGCAAATGGCCTGAGCAGCTTAGAGTTCCACATTGGATAACCTGGTTCCTCTGGTAACTGATCTTGAATTTCTAATGGTTCCTCTAGAACAGAGGGTACTGCAAAGCTGAATTCACATATCAGATTCAGTCCTAACAATATGAAACAATCAACAAGCAGAGAGGCAAAAATCTAATTGGAGTAATTTAACATACCTGCTGAAACTCCATTATCCAAGTTGCTAGAGTTGGGGCAGGTATTAGGGGTAGTGCTTACTGGACCTCAGAGTCACACTGGATCACTGGGTGCTTTTAGGGAATATTTTAGATGGTTTTCCAAGATGTGGCTAGAGCCACAAAACCAAAGCATTTTTTCAAAATTTTGGTGACATCTCCTTTATAATTGCAGGTGCTTAAAAGACAATTAATCATACTAACATCTCCTTTGAGAGACATATTTGAACCAAACCCTCCCAACTCAAAGAAATATTGACATTAATGTCATGTTTAAATAGAAATTCAAGTTTAGAAGTGATAAAAGTGTGACAATAGTCATCATCATCCTTCAAATACTCATTATATAGGACAAAAAAATTAAGATAGGACTGGTGGCCTCCACAAAGCAAACTGGAGAATGTACTAATATACTGGCAGGTGAGTAGAAATTCCTGGGATTTGGGGGCACTGTGTATTCTTTCTAGCTCTTAGAACAACTTCTTTTAAAAAGCCCCATACATCACCTCTGTTGTCTCTAAGTATTATCTCTTCTTCTTCTCTATTTTCTTTCTTTCTTTTTTTTTTTTTTTTTTTTTGCAGTTGTTGGCTGGGGCCAGGGCCGGGTTTGAACCCACCACCTCTGGCATATAGGTCTGGCGCCCTACTCCTTTGAGCCATAGATGCCACCCCTCTTCTCTATTTTCATTCCTTTTTATTTTAGTAACTGCCTACTCTTCACCTGATACAGTTGTCAATCATATGGTTCTTCCTCTTTCACCATAATCAAAGGCATGGTACCTAGGCTGTCCAATCAAAGTACCTCACAATCACTCTGACCCAAGCATAGCCAATGATAATCATTGATCACACATTGGTAGGGAGCTGAGAGAGAATTTCTCTCCTACAGATATCAGAAACTTACGAACTATCGAGCTGTCCAATGGCATCGTAGTCATTGTATGGAAAAAACCTATTAAGATATTCAAGTTCTTTTTTAATTACCTCATTTTGAGGTATTCTTATCTAAAAATCCTAGCATCATTTGACTTCTGCAAGCGGTTACCTGACTTTACAGAAAGGATTAATGTGGAACTAGAAAATTCATATGATTCAGTTATAAATTGCACATAATGTAAAAATTTGGTTCTGGATTGATTTGTACATTCTAGGATTGTGTTGAGGAATACATTCGACTTCATATTTACACTTATTTTTAGGGATTAACATTGACCAAAGTGAGAAAACTAAATGCCTCCTTTGTTCTTTACTCACTCATTTATTAATTCAAATTACTACCTGACAATTTTTTTCCTTTCCTCAAACTCTTCAGTGTTACCTACTCAATCACATCGTCTTTATTCAAATAGCAATCCCAAGTATTGCTTTTTTTCTGCAAGTTTTTTTAAATAATTGTAATGGGGGAGGAGAGTTGTGGTTAAGTGGCTGTAGAGTTTTAAGTTCTGCAAAATGAAAATGTTCTGGAGATGTTTCACAACAATGTGAATTTACTCAGTGCTACTGAACTACATGTTTAAAAATGATTAAGATGGTAAATTTTAGATTATGAATTTTACCACAATAAAAAAATTTAATAGTATAAAATAATAAAATGTGTTTAGATACTCTATAGTATGTATTATAGGCTGAATTTACCTAAGGAAAAAAGATAAATTGTTGGGAAAACTTTCTGAAGAGCACTTGGAAGGAAATCTGAACCCTCGGAACGTTAGTGTTGTCTTTGGATCAAGACTTCGCAAAATCAGCAAAGCTATTTTGTGTAATAAATAGAAAAGGAGTTGGAACTCCTCCCTGGAAGAAATCTGGGACAGAGACATAAAACAGTTAGAGGTTGATGATTTGACCCCTCCCCTGACCACATGAAGTGTTTGGTGCCAGTAAATTCTTTATAGAAAAATTCACTAAGACATTTCATTACACGTCCAGAGAGAAATTCACTAAGACATTTCATTACACGTCTGGGTCAATGCTGCAGCTCAGAAGAGCACTTTAAAAAGCCACTGAGAATCAAAGTTGAAAAGGTCACAACTGATGTTTGCATTAAAATGGTTTAGAAAGCACTTTTCTTTTCTTTTTTTTTTTTTTCTAGAGTCAAATTACTAATTTATCCCTGCCTCAATTATTTTTATTATTTAAAAAGTAATAAAAATAGTAGTACAAAATAGCATAATGATGATAATAATAATACCTCCTGTATAATATTATTATTAGGATTTTTTTAATTAAATCATAGCTGCGTACATTGATATGGTCATGGGGCATCATACACTAGCTTCACAGACCATTTGACACATTTTCATCACAATAGTTAACATAGCCTTCCTGGCAACACTTCTGCACTGCTGGTGGGAATGCAAATTAATACATTCCTTTTGGAAAGATATATGGAGAACACTTAGAGATCTAAAAATAGATCTGCCATTCAATCCGGTAATTCCTCTACTGGGCATTTACCCAGAAGACCAAAAATCACATCTTAACAAAGATATTTGTAACAGAATGTTTATCGCAGCGCTATTCATAATTGCTAAGTCATGGAAAAAGCCCAAATGCCCATCGATCCACGAATGGATTAATAAATTGTGGTGTATGTACACCATGGAATATTATGCAGCCTTAAAGAAAGATGGAGACTTTACCTCTTTGATGTTTACATGGATGGAGCTGGAACATATTCTTCTTAGTAAAGTATCTCAAGAATGGAAGAATAAGTACCCAGTGTACTCAGCCCTACTATGAAACTAATTTAGGGCTTCCACATGAAAGCTATAACCCAGTTACAAACTAAGAATAGGGGAAAGTGGGAAAAGGAGAGGAGGGAGGGGGAAGGTGGGAGGAGGGAGGGGTACTGGTGGAATTACACCTGCGGGGCATCTGACAAGGGTATATGTGATACTTAGTAAATGTGGAATGTAAGTGTCTTAGCACGGTAACTGAGAAAATGCCAGGAAGGCTATGTTAACTATTGTGATGAAAATGTGTCAAATGGTCTGTGAAGCTAGTGTATGATGCCCCATGGCCATATCAATGTACGCAGCTATGATTTAATTAAATAAATAAATAAATAAATAAAGCAAGAAAGAAATAATGAGGTGATTCACAAACAGAAAAAAAGAAAACGATTTATGAGATAAATAGAAATTTGAACACTGACTATTTGATGATCTAAAGAGATTATTAAATAGTTACAGTAAGATAATAATATTGTGTTTATTTTTTTTAAAGAGTTCTATCATTTGGAGATGCATACTGAAATATTTACAAATAAGATGATCTCATTTCTGTGATTTTCTACAAAATAGTATGGTAGAAGAAAAAGTGAGTGAGGGTATCGATGAAAGAAATTTGGTAAGAGTTAAAATGAGGTAATAGGGACTCATCAAACGATTCCCTTTACTTTTGTGTCTGTTTAAAGTTTTCCATGATAAAAAAGGTAAACCAAGGCACTGTGAGATCCTAACTCTCAAAAGAGAAGACAAAAATCAAGAAATGTATGTATGACATAAGTCTGAAATACTGTGACAGGTACTGTATTTGTTATGTTTAACATCATATATATGCTTAGATGAAGAGATGGATTAATTCATTATAAAAAGAGTTTCACAAGAATGGAAAGATCTTGCTTGAGGTTCTGAAATTGATAATCAGTAGCGTTTGGCTCTGAACCCATTTTTCTGCCTTAAGATTTGCAGTTTAATACCCAACCTATGCATCTATTGTGTCGAGGTGTAGGAGAGGCAAAGAATGAGAAAAAAGAAAACCCGGGGCAGTGCCTGTGGCTCAAGGAGTAGGTGCTGGTCCCATACACTGGAGGTGGTGGGTTCAAACACTACCCTGGCCAAAAAAGTTGCAACCAAAATAAATAAATAAATAAATAAATAACAATAAAATAGGCTGCCCATATTCTACATGGAAGAAAAGCCTATCATTTCTCCCCTCTTTCTTCCATGTAGCCTTAAAAAAGAAAAAAGAAAAACCTTACTAATTAGTTGGTATCTTTGTGCTAGGCATTTTATAGAGTACTATCTAATTTTAGTAGTAACTTTATTTTTCTATTTTATTTCAATAAATTTATGGAACACAAATTAATCCTAACTTTAAACTTTTAGGAAGGCATTATTATCCTTAGTAGATGGATGGTGAAACCAAGGCTGAGAAAAAAAAAAATGATTTGCTTAGAGTCACATGGACTGTGAGTAAAAGGATATAATATGACATAAAGCATATTGGGAAATCCTAGATCCTGAACTGATCTGGGATATCAGTTCAGTCTGATGTCAAAGCATTCTGAAGTTACACGCAGGACAGTGGAAAAGAAATATGCATAGACATATTTCTTGCATAGACAGCATATAATAATTAGTGTAATAATGTTATAATCGACATTGGCAGGAATGTGCTGGCTTTAAAGAGTGGAGGAGGATCAAACCTTCATTATTCAACAAACTAGGGATCTCCAAACTTTTGTTTTAACATAGTCCTTGTAGCAAATGCTTTTGGTGTTCCATACCACATGCCTTGCGGCAGACAGTTCCTGCACACATTGACAGAGGCCCACTCCAATGTCAGCGATTTCTGTCTGCTTTTAGCTTAGTTCACACAGGGCAGTCTGGGTGTTCATGTGTCAGGGTGCAGTTAACACTTCCAGAGCTAACCCTTCACCAATGGGAGTTGGTAGTCATCAGATAAATGACCCAGGTTTCCACCTTTTGAAAAAACATTTATAAGGCACATATGGTAGTTTTTCAGAGAGTTCCTTTCCTAGTAGGACTAAGCTTCAATGCCCGTGGAGGTAAGCAGCTCAACAATGCATTGGCTTTTCCTTCTTTCCTGTCTCATCATCTCTGTTCCTTCACTCTTCTTTCTAGCAACACCTGTGAGATGAAATCCCCACACCCAGGTTCATGTGTCAGTTCTGCATCTGGTAGAACTTGCACTTCTCTCAATGAAAATTTGGTTGGCCAGGCACCGTGGCTCATTTCTGTACTCATTGTACCACTCTGGGAAGCTGAGGCAGGTGGATTGTTTGAGCTCAGGGGTTCGAGACCAGCCTAAGAAAGAAGGAGACCCCATCTCTACTAAAAATAGAAAAATTAGCTGGGTGTTGTGGTAGGTGCCTGTTGTTCCAGCTACTTGGGAAGCTGAAGCAAGAGGATCACTTAAACTTGGGAGTTTGAGGTTGCTGTGAGCTAGGCTGATGACAGCCATGGCACTCTAAGCTGGGCAACAGAGTGAGATTCTGTCTCAAAAAAAAAAGAAGAAAAAATCCTGAGCTCATTCCCAATATTTGTTTGTTAGTTAATAAGTTATAATCATGATTACTTCATTACATGTACATACTATAGAACATACACTAAAAAATTCAGAAAGGGTGAGATAGACATAAAATAAGCAACAAAAGTTTGTAGAGTTCTATTTTCAGTTTGTTATAGTGTACATGATGGAGTAGTATAATTATATCCAATACTTACACAATTTATAAAAGATATATGTGCATTTATTGAGGATGCATACCCTAAAAATTTTACTGGTGGACTGCACATAAAATAATTAAGAAAGCACTTCCTTAGACTGTGGTTATTCTGTTTCTAATAAATAGACTTTATTTTTTAGAGCAGTTTTAGTTTCACAGAAAAACTGAGTGGGAAGTAGAGATAGTTCCCACATACCATCTGCCCCTGACAGGCAACCTCACCACTTTGGATACCCTACACCAGAGTGGTACATTTGTTAACAATCAGTGAACCTACATAGATACATTATTATCATCCAAAGTCCATAGTTTACATTAGGGTTTGCTCTTAGTACTGTATACTCTATAGATCTTGGCAAATGTACAATGGCATGTAGCCACGATTACTGTACCAGACAGAGCAGTTTCACTGCCCTAAAAATCCTCTGTGCTTCAACTATTTATCTCTCTTTCCATCCTAACCCCTGGCAACCACTGATCATTTTACTTTCTGCATAGTTTTGCTTTTTCAAGAATGTTATATAGTTGGACTTGTACAGTATGGATCCTTTTCAGATTGGCTTCTTTCACTCAGTAATATGCATTTAAGATTTTTCCACATCTTTTCATAGCTTGATAATTCATTTCTTTTTAGCAACAAATAATATTCCATTTTCTCGATATACCGTAGTTCCTCTATTCACCCACTGAGAAATATCTTGGTTGCTTCCAAGTTTTGGCCATTATGAATAAAGCAGCTATAAACACCTGTGTGTAGACAAAATGTATGTGGATATAAGCTTTTAACTCAGGAGCCCAACTACTGAATCATATGGTAAGAATCTCTTAAGTTTTGTTAAAAACTGCCAAACTGTCTTCCAAAATGCCTGTACCATTTTCCATTCACATCAGCAAGGAATGAGAATTTTTGTAGCTCCAGATCCTGTCTAGCATTTGGTACTGCTATCAGTGTTTTGGCATTTTGCCATTCCAATAGGTGTGTGGTGGTATCTCATTGTTTAATTTTTAATTCCCTAATGACGTATGGTGTTAAGCATCTGTGCGTATGCTCATTGGCCATCTGTATATCTTCTTTGGTGAGGTGTAGTTCAGACTTTTTGCCCATTTTTAAATCAGGTTGTTGATTTTCTTATTGTTGAGCTTTAAGGATATATTTTAGGTAACAGTCCTTTATGTCTTTTGCAAATATTTTCTTATAGCATGTGGTTTGTCTTCTCATTCTCTTGACAATGTCTTTTGCAGAACAGATGTTTTTAATTGTGAAGAAGTCCATCTTATCAATTATTTATTTTATAGATCATGCATTTGGTGTTGTATCTAAAAAGTCATCACCAATTCCAAAGTCATTTACATTTTCTCCTACGTTATCTTCTGAGAGTTTTATAGTTTTGCATTTTACATTTTGGTCTATTATCAATTTTGCGTTAATGTTTGTGAAGGGTGTAAGGTCTATGTCTAGAGTTATTTTTCTTGCACATGTATGTACGGTTCTTCCAGCACCATTTGTTGAAAAGATTAACTTTATTCTATTTTGCCCCTCTGCTCCTTTGTCAAATATCAATTGACTGGGTTTGTGTGGCTATATTTCTGAGTTCTTTATCCTGTTCCATTAATCTGTTTGTCTGTTCTTTTGAGAATCCTACCTGTCTCGATTACTATAACTTTATAAAAAGTCTTGAAGTCACATAGTGTTAGTCCTCTGACTTTGTTCTTCTTTTTCAATATTCTATTAGCTATTTCTCTCCATATAAGCTGTAGAATCATCCTGTCAGTATCCACAAAATAATGTGCCAAGATGTGTGTTGAATCTATAGACCAAGTGGAGAAGAACTAACATCTTGATAACATTGAGTCTTTCTACACATGAACATGGAATCTCTCTCCATTTTTTAAGTTTGTCTTTGATTTCTTTCATCAGAGTTTTGCAGCTTTTGCTCATATAAATCTTGTACACATTTTATTAGATCTATACCCAAATATTTTATTTTTTAGGTGCTAATGTAAATGATATTATGATTTTAATTCTCAACTCTACTAGTTAACTGCTATGTAGGAAAGAGATTGACTTTTACCTTATATCCTAAAAACCCTGCTAAAATAATTTATTAATGTTAGGAGTTTTGCCAATTATTTCATTTTGTCTACATAGACAAATACATCATCTGCAAACAAAGACAGTTTTACTTCTTCCTTCTGCATCTGTATATCTTTTACTTGTTTTCTTGTCTTATTGCATTAGCTAGAACTTCCACTGTGATATTGAAAAGGAGTTATGAAGGGGGACATCCTTGCTTTATCCCTCATGTTAGTACAAAAACTTTCAGTTTCTCATCATTAAGTATGGTATTTGCTGTCCATTTTTTTTTTGTTGTTGTTTTTTTTGTACATATTTGTTGTCAAATTGAGGAAGTTTCCCTCTATTTCTAGTTTGCTGAGAATTTTTAATCCCTAGTGGGTTTTTGTTGAATGCATTTTCTACATCTATGGATATGATCATATGATTTTTCTTCTAATTTGGCATGTGGATGAATTACATTAATTGATTTTTTTAGTATTGTATACCTAGAATAAATCCCATTTGGTGAAAATAAATTTCTATTTTTATTCCTTCTTTGGTCTTACTTTTTTACTTTTTAAGTGAGAGCAAAGTGATTGAATATACTTTGTATTTTTGGAAAGTGACAGTTTAACATTTTTGGAAAGTGTGTTCTAAAAATTTGGTTTCAGTTTCAGTTTGTTTTGATAAAACTTGGTTTTAATAGCTTGATATGACTGGCCAAGACTTTAATAAATAATAGATTGAAAAGAAAGAAGTAGATTATGACTGCATTGAGTGATCATAATAATCTTGTTTTTGAGCCATTTATCAACTGCATGAGTCAGAATTCTCCAGAGAAATAGAATGAATATATATTTTTGTATATATATATATGTGTGTGTGTGTGTGTGTGTGTGTGTGTGTGTGTGTATTACAAGAAATTGGCTCACATGATTATGGAGGCTGAGAAGTTCCATGATCTACTGTCTGCAAGCTAGAGAACTAAGAAAGTAATTACAGTGTAAGCAGGGGAGCTATTGGTCCAAGAACAAGAGTACCAATATCCTAGCTCAACCAGATAGATAGGAAGGAATTGAATCCTCCCTCCCTTTTCATTCTACTTAAGGCTCTCAAAGAATTGGCTGATGCCCATCCACATTTGGGAAGGCAATCTACTGAGTCCACCAATTCAAATGCTAATCACATCCCGAAGTACACTCAGACACACCCAGAAATAATGCTTAATATGGACACCATGTAGCCCAGGCAAGTTGACACAAAATTAACCATCATACCAATTATGCAAAGATCTTCATTGAAATTTGGCTAGTTAATTTCTGTGTCTTAATGTCAAACTGTTTTAATAAAATACATAGAAAGATGCAACACGATAAGATAACTTTCTTTGGAAGATACCTCAACAGGATTGAAAATTTCATATTAATGTTTTTTATGCATAAATGTCAGATATGAAAGTCCCATACACATTGTTTTCTACAACAAAAATAGCACAATGAAGGAAACTTCCAAACACCTATGCTCTCTTCATAGGAGAGACATCTTTCAAAAAGTGTTTATTTCTCATTTAAAAAATGTCAATTTTTTTTATTTAAAAGGTATAGACTATACACTTTTACAAAAAATTTCTAATAAATGCAAAAAATAGCATCAATTGTCATCTTAGAATAGGTCAGCAAATTTGCAATCCTTATTTAATGAAAAGAAAAATGCAAAAGTCATCTTTGTATTTCAGTACTTTTAAAAGTGCTTTCCTACAAGATAGTCACTGTATGGCACAAGTGATTTTCATGATTATTGCCCATCTCATGAGAAAGTTTTATACAGATTTTGCAGGTTGAGATAATATAACTCATAAATCCACCTAACTGAGTATTCAACCTGCAGTCCTTCACAATGCACAGGCAGCAAGTCAACAAGCAAGGATGTCTTGGCCATTCCACTGTATTTATTGACATTTTTCTCATAAAAATTTTGATATAAAAATTTTGAGATAGGGGAGATTACAAGAAGAAGGCAGCTGAGTAACAGCTTCCCTGCAACTGGGCACCATGAGTATGGGGAGAAAAGACTCCAGGCATCTCCGGCTGGTGGGATCTTCCTATAATCATCCCTTTGAGGACACAGGGAGTCAGCGAGAGACTTCTGGACCCCAAGAGGAAGACAAAAACAATGGAAAACTGGCAAGTGGTTGTGTGTGTTCAATTGGTCTAATCCTGCCGGCAGCTGTAAGTACAGCAGCAGTGAGACTGCAAACTAAAAAGGCCTTACCTGTGAACTGTTTTGGTGTTTTTGGACTTAGCACTCAGTTGAACTGCCTTGGGGAAACCTTGGGCAGGAGTGTGAATAATTTTGTGTGTTGTCTAGGGCCCCAGACTGAGTCTCTGAGCCAGATGGAGCTAATAGTGTTTGGCTGTGGGCTGCAGAAAGCCACTGTGAGAGAACTGCCCCAGCAAGCTCTGCCCTCAGAGTCACAGAGCAAGGATTGGGCAGGAGCTTGTAACCTAGTGAACGAACAGCCTAAAGGGGGGGACTGAGCCACCTTACAGCCTTAACTCTCAGGGGCAGAGTGAGGCTGGTTTTGGTACACTGGGTAAGTGGATAGCCACTTCAACAGTGAACCAAGTGACAAGCACTTTCCTGGGAAAGCTTCCGCTTAACCAAGTTTAGAAGTTTAATGTGCCTTTTAAGAGGGCTAAAGAGAGATTTAGGGCCTCCACACTGTGGGGTTTGAGAAATCAGTGGAGGCCTCCAGTAGTATCAGCATTTTGATTAACATCTCATACCCCAGAAGACCACCTGTTGCCCAGATAATATTCAAGAAGATATATATATGCTGCTTTGTTTTGGGGTTTTTTGTTTGTCTGTTTCTTTTTGTTTATTTTGTTGTTGCTGTTGTTTTGTTTTGTTTTTAATTTCAACCTTTTCCCTACAGATTTTTCTTTCTTTTTTTTTCTTTCTTTTCAATCTCCATTTTTCTAGTTTAAATACAATTTCCCATTGCTGCCTTCTTCAATATTTAGAACTTAATTTTTGCTAGTGTTTCTACCCCTATTATTTAGTATTTCACCCAATTTTATTCTGTAAAGTTTTCTGTTTGCTTGTTTTGGTTTGAATTATAGAATTTTTGTCATTCCTCTCTATTTGGTGGAGGTGGGGTACTGTGTCTGATCAGGTTAGCAAAGAGCTGCTGACCTCAAGGGAACCACCCAACCAGGTACCCCCAGAGGTCGGGTTTTTTTTATTAAGGTTGTGTCAAAGTACCCTACTGTATAAATATATTGCTCTGTCTCCTTGTTTTAGTGCCTCTCTTCTTTTTGTCAATATTCAATTTTACCCACTCCCTCTCCTTTCTATATTTTCTTTTCTTTCTTTTTCTTTATTTTATCTCTTCTAGCTATTCAACCTTCTCATGCTTCTGGTCCTGTACCAAAAGGACTCATTGAAACTCTAATCCACTGGCACAGGAACTTAAAGAGCAATAGGAAGTGAAAGGAAAATTAGGGCAAGGAAACAGATAATAGAAATCACTCATGAGAAAGAATCAGCAGAAAACTCCTGGAAACATGAAGAATCACTCCAGAGAAACCCCTCCAAGGGATCATAAGGTAGTTACTGCAGAGAATTCCACCTATAAAGAAATGTTAGAAATGACATAAAGGGAATTTGCAATACACATGATGAAACCAATGAAGGAAATGATGAAAACAATGAATAAAACTGCTAATAAAGTGGAAAATAACCAAAAATAAATCAAAAAACAGAATCAAATAAGAGATGAATGAAATGAAGAATATAGAAAGGATATAGCAGAGCTGAAGGAACTGAAGCAGTCAGTTAGGGAAGTTAAAGATGCAATAGAAAGGATCAGCAACAGGTTAGACCATGCAGAAGAAAGAATTTTGGAGGTAGAGGACAAAGTTCTTGAGATAACTCAGATAGTTAAAGAGGCAGAAAAGAAGAAAGAGAATGCAGAACATTCACTGACAGAATTATGGGATTTTTTAAAGCATTTAAACATACAAGTTATAGGAATCCAAGAAGGGGAAGAAGAATCCCCCAGAGGAATGGAAGCCATACTAGAGAATATTATAAATGAAAATTTCTCAAATATCACCAAAGAATCTGACACACTCTTTTCAGAAAGATATTGGACCCAGGTCACCTCAACTTTAACAGAGCTTCTCCAAGACACATTGTGATCAACTTGTACAAAGTCAAGACCAAAGAAAAGATTCTTCAAGCTGCTAGGAGTAAGCACCAGTTGACTTACAGGGGCAAATCCATCAGAGTGACTGCAGACTTCAATAATAAAACTTTCCAAGAATGTTTTCTAAAGGTAGAAGATAATGATCATCTACCTTTAATCTACATAAAAAGAACAATTTCCAGCCCAGAATTCTATATCCTGGTAAGCTAAGCATTAAAATTGATGGAGAAATCAAATTATTTATGGATATACAAACATTGAGGAAATCTGTCACAACAAGACCAGCTTGAAAGGAAATAATTCAACCTGTTCTACACACTGACCATCACAATAGATCAGCAGCAAAGAACTAAGAAATTAAAGGACAGAACCTAACTTCCACACTGATGCAAAAGATAAAACTAAGCAATAGACTCTCACAAAATAAGATGAAGAGAATACTACCATACTTATCAATTATCTCAATAAATGTTAATGGCTTGAATTACCCACTGAAAAGACATAGATTGGCTGAGTGGATTAAAAAACACAAGACATCCATTTGCTGTCTGCAGGAAACACACCTGGCTTCAAAAAAAAAAAAACAAAGTAAAACTTCAAATTTTTACTTTGGAAGTTGGAAGGGTTGGAAGACAATTTTTCAGGCAAATGGAATTCCAAAGAAAAGAGGGGATGCAGTCTTATTTTGAGATACATGTGGATTTAAAGCAACTAAAGTAAAAAAAGACAAAGATGGTCACTTTATATCGGTCAAGGAAAAAATACAATAAGAAGATGTTTCAATTCTAAATATTTATGCACCCAATTTAAATGCTCCCAGATTCTTGAAACAGACCTTACCCAATCTGAACAATATGATATTCTATAATATCATAATAACAGGAGACTTTAACACTCCTCTTACAGAGCTAAACAGATCTTCTAAACAGAAATTAAACAAAAATATCAGAGATTTAAAAGAGACCCTCGAACAAAAGTGCTTGATAGACGCATATAGAACACTCCATCACAAAGATAAAGAATATACATTCTACTCATCACCCCATGGAACATTCTCCAAAATTGATCATATCCTGGGACACAAAACAAATATCAACAGAATAAAAAGAATGGAAATTTTACCTTGTATCATCTCAGACCATAAAGCACTAAAGGTGGAACTCAACTCTAACAAAAATGTATGACCCCACACAAAGGCATGAAAATTAAGCAACCTTCTGTTGACTGACATTTGGGTGTAGGAAGAAATAAAACAGGAAATTATTAACTTCCTTGAGCATAACAACAATGACAAAACAAGCTACCAAAACCTGTAGGATACTGCAAAAGCAATTTTGAGAGGAAAATTTATCACTTTAGATGCCTACATTAAAAAAACACAAACACAGCACATCAACAAACTTACAAGCCATCTCATGGAATTGGAAAAAGAAGAACAATCTAAGCCTAAACTCACTAGAAGAAAAGAAATATCCAAAACCAAATCAGAGATCAATGAAATTGAAAATAAAAGAATTATTCAGAAAATTAATGAAACAAGGAGTTGATTTTTTGGAAAAATACATAAAATAGATAAACCATTGGCCAGACTAATGAGAAATTGAAAAGTAAAATCTCTAGTAACCTCAATCAGAAATGATAAAGGGGAAATAACAACTGATCTCACAGAGATACAAGAGATCATCTCTGAATACTACCAGAAACTCTATGCCCAGAAATTTGACAATGTGAAGGAAATGAAAAAATATTTGGAATCAAACCCTCTCCCAAGACTTATCCAGGAAGAAATAGAGCTCCTGAACAGACCAATTTCAAGCACTGAGATTAAAGAAACAATAAAAAAGCTTCCAAGCAAAAAATGCCCTGGTCCAGATGGCTTCACACCAGAATTCTATCAAAACCTCAAAGAAGAGCTTATTCCAGACCTGCATAAATTATTCCAAAAAATTGAGAAGAAAGTAATCTTCCCCAACACGTTCTATGAAGCAAACATCACCCTGACAACAAAACCATGAACAGACCCAACTATAAAGGAGAATTTCAGACCAATTTCACTCATGAATATAGATGCAAAAATTCTCAACAAAATCCTAGCCAATAGATTACAGCATATCATAAAAAAAAGTCATACATCATGATCAAGTAGGTTTCATCCCAGGGATGCAAAGCTGGTTTAACATACGGAAGTCCATAAACGTTATCCACCATATTAACAGAGGCAAAAATAAAGATTATATGATCCTCTCAACAGATGCAGAAAAAACATTTGATAAAATCCAGCATCCTTTTCTAATTAGAACACTGAAGAGCACAGGCATAGGTAGCACATTTCTGAAACTGATTGAAGTTATCTATGACAAACCCACAGCTAATATTTTACTGAATGGAGTAAAACTGAAAGCTTTTCCTCTTAGAACTGGAACCAGACGAGACTGTCCTCTGTCACCTTTATTATTCAACATCGTACTGGAAGTTCTAGCCAATACAATTAGGCAAGACAAGGAAAAAAAGGGAATCCAAATGGGAGCAGAGTAAGTCAAATTCTCCCTCTTTGCTGATGATATGATCTTATTCTTAGAGAATCTAAAAGACTCAACAACAAGACTTCTGGAAGCCATCAGAAAATACAGTAATGTCTCAGGATATAAAATCAACATACACAAGTCAGTAGCCTTTGTATACGTCAATAACAGTCAAGATGAGAAGCTAATTAAGGACACAATTCCCTTCACCATAGTTTCAAAGAAAATGAAATACCTAGAAATATACCTAACAAAGGAGGTGAAGGACCTCAAGAAAGAAAATTATGAAATCCTCAGCAAATTTAAAACAATAGAAATTATTCCTTGCATCTACTCAGACCATCATGGAATAAAAGTTGAACTCAATAACGACAGGAATCTGCATACGCATACAAGAACATGGAAGCTAAATCACCTTATGCTGAGGGATAGATGGGTTATAGACAAGATTAAGAAGAAAATCACCAAATTTTTGGAACGAAACAATAATAAAGACACAATATATCAGAAGCTCTGGGATACCACAAAGACAGTCCTAAACAGGGAAATTTATAGAACTGCAAGCCTTCCTCAAAAAAAAAAAAAAAAAAAAAAACAGAAAAAGAGAAAGTTAATAACGGAATGGGCATCTCAACCAACTGGAGAAGGAAGAACATTCCTACCCAAAACCTAGCAGAAGAAAACAAATAACCAAAATTAGAGCAGAATTAAATAATATTGAAAACAAAAGAATTATACAACAGATTAATAAATTCAAAAGTTGGTTTTTGGAAAAGGTCCATAAAATAGATAAACTTTTGGTCAACCTAACCAGGAAAAAAAGAGTAAAATCTCTAATTTCATCAATCAGAAATGGTAAAGATGAAATAAAAACAGATACCTCAGAAATTCAAAAAATCATTAACAAATATTACAAGAAACTTTACTCTCAGAAATATGAAATCTGAAAGAAATCAACCAATACTTCGAAGTATGCCACCTACCAAGACTTAGCCAAAACAAAGTGGAAATGTTGAGCAGGCCTATATCAAGTTCTGAAATAGAATCAACTATACAAAATCTCCCTAAAAAGAAAAGTCCAGGACCAGATGGCTTTATGCAAGAATTCTACCAAACCTTTAAAGGAGAACTAATACCTGTATTACTAAACCTCTTCCAAAATATAGAAAAAGAAGGAATACTACCCAACACATTCCATGAAGCAAACATCACCTTGATCTCTAAACCAGGGAAAGACCTAACAAGAAAAGAAAATTATAGACCAATATCACTAATGAATATTGATGCAAAAATAGTACGATCCTAACAAACAGAAT
>CAUYPK010093134.1:0-67144 GCA_963574355.1 Loris lydekkerianus | reverse complement strand
AACAGCCTAAATGCCCACCAACCCAGGAATGGATTAACAAGCTGTGGTATATGTACACCATGAAATACTCTTCAGCCATTAAAAAAATGGAGACTTTACAGCCTTTGTATTAACCTGGATAGAAGTGGAACGCATTATTCTTAGTAATGCATCACAAGAATGGAGAAGCACGAATCCTATGTACTCAATTTTGATGTGAGAACAATTAATGATAATTAAGGTCGGGGTGGGGGAACGGGAGAGCAGAGAGAGAAAGGAGGAGGGGGCGTGGGGAAAGGAAGAGCAGAGAGAGGGAAGGGGGAAGGGGTGTGGCCTTGGTGTGTACCACACCTTTTGGGGGCAAGACACCTTTTGGGGGTATGAAGTACTTTACCTAACAAATGCAATCAGTGTAACCTGGTTTCTTGTACTCTCAATGAATCCCCAACAATAAAAAAAAAAAAAAAGGGAAGAGAACAGAAATATAAATGGCAGCATTTGCATGTAATGGAATACTGCATAGCAATGAAAAAGAGTAAACTACAGCTTCATGTAGCAAGTGGTTGAATCCTACACACATAAAAGATACAAGAAAGGATACATCATATTGTTACACTTATATAAAGTTTAAGAACAGACAAAACTAATCCATGGGGATAGAAATCAGGATCATGGTTACCTTTGGGTAGAGGAAGGTTTAGGATAGGAAGGAGCATGATGGACACTTCCGGGGTGCTGAAAATACTCAATATTTTGATCTGGATGGTGGTTACACAGGTGTTTTCACATACACAGTTCATTGAGCTGTACATACTTTTGTGCACTTTGCCGTACAGTGTAGAAACTTTCCCTTAGATGGTCCCCATCTCTAATTTTACAAGAAAATCAACAATCCCATCACAAAATAGATTTCACTTGAAAAATCTATTTTAATTTTTTAACTGAAATTGCAATCATCCATAAGCAACTCTGCCATGAAATACAAATGCAGGATTTCAAATTGTTTGCTGTACAGATTATCAACTTAACATAGTCTTGAGAATTAATAGGAATGTTCTGGCAGAGAAATCAGAGAAGTAAGAGCCTGAAGGTACACAGAGAAGACTCAATCAGGAAGGAACAGGGAGAAAGGGATAGGAATTGGAGACAATGGGTTGGTACAAGGAAGAAGGTTGTTAGAAAATGTACCCATCTCACAGTTTTTACCCATCTCAGTTTTGCAAAGGACCTGGACTAACCTTTCATCAAATTGAGATGGAGAATTTATAAAACCAAAACTAGACACTTGAAACAAATCTTTTAATTTTGTTAAAAGGGTCCCTGCCGAAGTAAGAATCTTCAGACAAAAAAAAAATTCTCCATGGAAACGAGAAGAAAATAAAACTATTCTTTTTTATGTTTGAAGTTTTTCCCTCCTGACAGGATGTGTTTACCCTTCAGTTACAGAATGTCCATTTCTCCCCTCCCTGCACTACTGATCAAGGGAAGCAAACCTTTCAACTTCTGGAAAGTCCATTTTAGAGTTTCCTTGTATGAGTCAGTTGACATGTGCACTGGTGATAAGCTGTCTCACTATGACTAGCCTCTATTTTGATATTTCCTAGTAAATGGGTTGTGTAGAAGTCCTCCCCCCACCACCTGTGTCCCTTACTTGATTATAACAACCAAGTCTATAGTGGGAAGCTTTCTTTCACATAAATCAGAATGTTAATATTAATTAATGCAAAGTATTTGCTGCTTCCAAGTTCTACCTCTCAAAATAGAAGACTTTCTGTTGCTCTAAGGATTTTTAAGAGGTCTTTATTTGGTGTTCAAGAATCATACTTTCTTCTTGTGTTACAAGATTTAAAAAAACACAACATTTTTCCTAAGAAGCTGTCATCTGTGTTATGATCTCTGCAGGCTACTGGAAAAGTGTGTATTTGCATGCAAGGTGGAAATCTACATTCAGTTGAAGGTAACTAGAATGCTAAAATACTTCTATTAGGTTGCCCTACACATGACCCAGGTCTTCTATTCCTAACTACCCAGAAAAACTTTGTGTATTTATTACTCATTGTGGGTTTCAAAGCAGACCTGCATCATCTGGGCACTTGAAAAGGGGTTGATGGCTAGGGGAGTTTTTGTGCAGAATACTTAGATACTCTTCAGCTCAATGTTTCATTTTTATGTTTAGTAGGTAGACCAGTTTGCTACTAAGTTTGTTTCTCCAACCTGAGGTGTGAAAAAGCAGCATCTTCTGGGAAGCATTTTGCACTTATTCCAATATTGCAGAGATGCCAAGACACAACTTCAGTGAGATCCACACTTACTCAGGTAAATTCATGTGCCATGTTAGCTAAACGGTAAATATTTTTTTCAATCATTCTGCTTATAAAATTTGCTAGATTGTATACTGTTAGAATATCATCTGGCTCCTTTCTAATATTTACGTAAAGATTAGCCATCTCAAGTATAATGTTGAGAATAATTTATAATACAGGGACCTCTCTGAGCTTAAAGTAGTGTTGTGCTCTAAGCCATTAGTGTGCTTATTTACCCTAAGACTGTGCGTGATGGTTAGAAACACAGATAACTGGTATCGCAAGGTCAACTGCTGATGTCTTAAGGATAATTACCATCGTTTGCTTGGCATTTTATTTAGGAATAGGCTAATGACAGTTTTTTATAAAGAGTGATATTTTCTTCTTGCACTTAGCTCTGTATCTCTGAGAAAGAGAATTCCTTTAAGTTCTTTTTTGAAAATTCGAGAAGGACCTGTCTTTTACTATAAGTGCTTTATAATTTTCTGTTTTTCCAGATTTTTATTATAAACATTATGAACATTTGCTAACATGTAGAAAATGTGGAAGAAAAACACAATAAATGATCCTATCACTCATATACCACCTGGACTGAACAATTACCAGCACTTTGCCATATAAGCTTATGTGTGTTTGTGTGTGGGTAGGTGTGTTTGCTGAACCTATTTCAAAATAAGGTACAGACTTCATGACACCTTCCCCTAAATATTTCAGGGTCATCTACTAAAAGAAGGGCATTCCATCACATGATCGCAATATTATTAACCCATCCAAGAAATTAACAATTCTGTAATATTATGTAATATTTAGGTCTTATAGAAATTTCCTCATTTATTGTTTTTTAAAATCAAGGTTTTTATATTTTTTCTCTGTGTTTCTTTAGTCTCTTTTAACTTAGAACTCCTCTCCAGCACCCCTGTGCCTCAAAACACATACATTTTCTTCTCTTTGGCATTGAATGTCTAAAGCACACAAACCAGTTGTTTAGTATAGTGTTTCTAACATGTTTAATTATTTTTTCATAGTGTCATTTAACTTGCTCATCTCTTCTGAAGTGTAAATTGAAGTCCTTTACATACCTCTTAAACATGTAATCTAAGTTATAGCCACTTATGTTGGCTTTTCTATCACTGCAAGTAAATAAGACTTGGCCTTGTTCAGTAAAGTCTTTCTGATTTTATAAAATGTAAACCTAAGTGCCACTAAGGGAGACCTCGCTTCTGTACTTTAAGTTTTCCTAGCAAAATATGTAGTACATTTTTACCCACTCAATCACACCACTTGTACTTAAGCCTTCTTATTCTTATAAGTCATCTCTAATTTTTCATTTAGAACGTGATGTACCATGATAAAAATTATTCTTTTTCTGTCAGGGTGGCATATATTTTTCCTTCAGATTATCTGTTTTGTGATTTTTAATTAAATATATTTTTATATTCTGATGACCCTGAAATATTTAGGGAAAAGTTCCATAAGGTCTGTACCTTATTTATTGATTAAAGTCTGAAAGTATTTAGACAGCTGGTTATCTATTTCTAGGGTAATAATATATTTTAGGAATACCTAAAAATGAATGTAATTTATGAAAATAACTGAATTTTTTAGTGTACCAACTAAGTATGAAGGAAATCTGTATACATTGTAAATTGTATATAATGTACAATGAGTGATAGGAAGTAAAATAATCTCTGTGGAATTGTGAAATTTTTAATTAACCCAAGTTATAAATATCTTGAATACTGATGTTTGAGGTTTTCAGAGTAACTGCACATTAAACTAATTACAAATCTACTACAATTGATAAGTTGATTCTTTAAACTCTTTTCAAGATAAGATGGAAACTGAATTTTTATTTATTATTGGTTTGACTATTTACGTACAATATTAATTTTAGGGCAACAATTTAGTCTTTTCAAAATGTACCTTTTAACTAGATAATGGGAGGGAGGGGAATTAGCCTTATGCAGATAGCCTTCAGACTTTTGGACCCGGAGGACATAAATTCAATTACAAAAAAGTAATAAAATATACAGCACCTTGTATCTGAGCACCATCACATATAGTATAAAAAAGGTTTGAAATCAGAAAAGGAGACATTTTTATGGCTTTAATTAGTCATTTAAATTGAGAATTAAATAGAGAATTGGTAGGCCCTTGAGGTAGATTATATGGCAGATAAAATTGTTAAATGAATTATTTAATTAATTTATCTGGCAGATAAATTATTAATTTAACTATGATCAATTTGTCAAAAATTTATTTTATCTGATATTATTCTAGAATATACTTGTTCATTAGGAATAACTTATGCTATATAACTTATTGTATATTCAATTAGTTCATTCAACAAATATTTATTGAGGACCTACCATAGGCAAGCACATTTTGAGTGTTGTGCCTATAACAGGGATAATGAATAACAAAAAGTCACTGTCCTTCTCATGCCTAGGGGAGATGGACAATGAACACACAAAATAAATAAAATGCAGCATCAGACAATACATGCTATAATGTCCCAACTATATTCCCTCCCCTCTTCCTTTCTTCCCTGAATAGATGTCAGTGGTCTAAATCTGGTATCTATCCTCAGAGAGGAGTCAAGAAAGAGAGTGACACTGGCAAAGTCATATGTGGACCCACATGACATCCATGGTCGCTAGCCTGGATGAGTAATGCAGGTACTATTTTAAATAGATGGGTCCAAAAAACAAAAAACATTTAGGCAATTTGAACGTGAATACGTGGCTAGGGAAGAGCAGCACAGGGTAAAGGAATAGCAAATACAATGAACCTGAAGACAAACCCCTTAATCAATACTTATTAATAAGATTAGACTAGGAAAAACACTTGCAAAAACACTAGACTGCTGATGTCTTCACTTGCTACAACTTGAATATTCCTTAAAATGTCCCCATGAATATTGCATTTAATATATTTAAAAAGAACATTTGGTAAATTCAGCAAATTGGTTTTAGGCAAATGGGTCCTTTGCTAAGTTGGCTTATAGGGCCTGGCTTTCACCACTTGATTTCTGGCCAATTTACCTACAGCTATGCCTGCTACAGAATAGACATTTAATAAATGTTTATTGAAAGAAAGATAGAAAAAAAGATTTCATGTACAACAAAATGTCAAGGATTATATTGAATATTGTATCTGAGGGCAATAACTCCCTAGAACCTAATTTGGGTTTGGGGCTTGTGTGCCCTTCTGATATTTGACCCCATCCAAAAACCGTCTGCAGGCTTTTTATTTTCCAAGCCTCACAAGACCTATCTCTGGCCCAGTCTGTCTTCCTTTCATTTTTGAAGTGGGCACCAGGAACTCCCATCCATACCTGGTTTGATTCTAGGGACTAGGGTGAGGCTGAGCTTGCCTAAGAAGTCAGTGAGAATTTTAGCTGCAAACAGGAGCAAGCTACAGGAAGCCTGCAGGAGTGAGGCAAGGAGGATGTGGGGAAACAATATCTAAATGCTAGAGGTCAGTTTCCTGTGGATTCAAACAGCTGAGATCAAGGATGTAAGAGCTATTCATGGTAAAGGAAGCTTTGTATGCAGGAAATGGGCAAGTAGGAAAGAATAATCCAGTCACATTCGCATGCACACCTGGTGAAAGAGAAAAGGCAGGATAACCGAACTGGACTTTTTTTCATTCTGTTCCTTTTAAATTTTTGAACTAAGTTTAAAAAAACATGAAATCAAGTGCACAGGTCAGGACAAACTAGCTACTTCAAATTAGTCCCCCATGGTCCTGCACATTTGCTCTCACCTGCTGTCAGTACCACGCCACGCTGAGGTTGCTAGACCAGCCCTTCATCTCAGCATAGCACCCGGGGTTCTGGCTCAGTTCTTTTGCTATCTGCTTCCCTGCATGGACCTGATGCAGGGACTGCTGGCCTCCTGGCTTGTCCCATGTCAGCATAGCTCAAAGCTGGGTCTTCATATCTACAGTATAAAAAAGGTGCTGAACTCGCAAATCTAAAGGTGTAAAACAAGGACTGCAATGTCCTGAGAGTGGAAAGAGGAACAGAAACTTAATGAAGCTGCCAGAGGAACAAGAAACTGAGAACACGCAGGGCTTAATTTTAGGCTCCAGGGATTTTCCCAGACTGATTCTTGGAAGTAGCTCCAATTTGCTGTATCTTTTATTATTCAGTCAAAGGGAAATGTGAGGATATGTGAGAACTCTAGGTGAGTCCCTGAAGTCACTGCCACTAATGAAATGGCCTTGGCAGTCCAGAGCAGCAGGCACTCTGGGAGCATCAGTGATGACCTTTCTGTCCTTGGGATGACACTGTCCTGCTATAAAACCTTCAGTGGGTCTCTACTACCCTTGGAATAATTGACTCGTTAGCTCTGCTTTTGAGATCCTCTGAGAACACTTTCTCTCCATGCAGCAAATACTCCAGCAAAACTTAATTACTGCTTTCCATCCTTGCCATGAACCTTTTCCATTTTTGACTTTTCTTAAAGTTTGCTTTCTATTAAATAACATTTTACCCAACTTTTACATACAAAAATAACTATTCTTCAATGTTAGCTGAAAACTCCATCTCTTCAGAATGCCTTCTGATTACACTCATCTCTAATTATACTTATATTTATTTGACTTACATAACTCAGCATTTTCTTTTACAGTAAAGTTTTGTGTCATCTTCCTTTAATACACTGCAATCATCAAGTACAGAGGTTATATCTTATCTGTATTTTTTTATTTCAAATTAATATGAGGGTACAAATTTTTAGGTTACATTGTTTTCTATTCTAAGGTAAAGTTCAAATTGTAGTTGAGCCCTTCACCCAGGGCATGTGCTGAACACTCTCACATTGTGCACATCAGGTGAGATCCTGCCAATTGCTCTCCCTCCAAAGAGATCTTCAGATTTAATTCAATCCCCATCAAAGCACCAACCTTATACTTTGAAGAACTTGAAAAAATAGTACTTCATTTCATGTGGAACCAGAAAAGACCCTTGTCTGTATTTTTAATTGATCACAGGGGTGGAGAGTGGAACTAATCATATTCCTCAGTTCATATTACCCAATCATTCGAATGGAAGCAAAACATTTAAATATTTATTCCTTTTCATTTCATTCCTCCTTATCATTCCCTTTCCCTTTCCTCTTCTTTTCCATAGACAACTGCTCTAATGAGTGTAAAATGTGGTGTTCTCTATTTTAGTGGACTTTGTTTTCTTATTTTTTACTCAGAACTGTGTTTTTAAGGTCTATTCATATTGCTCTGTTTACGTCTGGTTTGTTACGTCAAGCTGCCAAAGAGTACTTTATAATATGCACCCTCCACATTTTACCCACTCCCCACCCCCACCCATTCTTCCAGGGATGAACACCCAGATTTCTTCTCATCATGGAAGTCACAAACATGCTTCAATGACTATCTAATACATGACTCCTATATGTGAAAACCTCTATAGGATGTACAAGGTTGGACAATTAAGTTCAAAGTACTCCCCTTGGCCTTCTGGTGACCACAGTGATATTCAGCAATGAGGTATGCAGCACTTTCTCTAGGATGAGTTTGTAAACTTAATTGTCCAACCTCGTATATACCCAGGTAAGGGCTGGCTGGTTAATAAGGTGCATGCATATTTAAATTAACTCAGCATTGAATTTGACTAGCTGTACCAGTCTGCTCTCACTAGCAGGGCACAAAAGTTACTATTTTAGCATATCCTTACATATACTGATTTTCTAATGGATATGTAGCTGTAATTTGTGAATTTGTTTAAATTATTCTCATCTGATTTTAGATGAGTTTGAATACTCTTCATAAGTCCTTTAGCCATTTAGGTTTCCACTTACGTAAATTGCCTGTTTATATTCTTTGTCTGTTTCAATTACTGACTTTTTATTATTGATTTGTACCCATCTTCTTATACATCCTAACATTACTTAGCACATTAGTGGGAGTTTTGTTGTTGTTTTGTAGTTTTTAAAGAGACAAGCTCTCACTCCGTTACTGGGGTTGGAGTGCAGTGGCACCATCACAGTTCACTGTAACCTTGAACTCCTGGGATCAAGGAATCTTCCGGGCTCAAGGAATCTTCCTGCCTCAGAACCACCCCAATCCTACACTGGGTAGCTGAGACTACAGATGTGTATCATGGTGCCTGGCTTACTTTAGAAATTTTTTTGTAGACACAAGGTCTCATGATGTTGCCCAGGCTAGTCTCCAACTTCTGGCCACCATGAGCCACCATGGCTGTCCTGCACATTGGTTTTAATTTGGCTATGGGTCTTCCACTAACAATTTTGATGAAATCAAATCATCAGTTCTTCACTTCTTGTTTCTGCTTTTGCATCTTCCTTAAGAAGTTCTTCTCCACACCAAGGTCATAAAATTATCCTGTATTTTCTTCTGTAGCTTTATAGTTTTACCATTCATATTTAGGTCTTTAATATATAAATATGTGTGGAGACACACACACACACATACACACACACACTAACGTAATCACACAAACACACATACACACCTCTGTAAGTATATATGTGTATTCGTGTATGTGTGAGATGTGAATCTGTTTCTTCTCAATATGGCAAACTGTTTTTTCCTATTACCATATATTAATAGTAAACAGGTTGTCCTTTGCCCAAGGTTTTGTGGTACTTTGTTATATACCATCTAAAATCTCCATTCTGTTCCATTACTTCATTTGCCAGTTATTGCACCAGTACCGTACTACTTTTTTAAAAAAATTACTATAGCTTTGCTGTATATCTTAAGTTTTGGTAGGGCAAATTCCCCTCCCTTCCCACTTAACTCTTTTTTTCAAAATTGATTCAGCCATTTGTGAATCTTTATTCTTCTATTTACATTATAAAATAAGTATTTGAAGTCCTCAAAAGCACCTAACTACAATTTCAGTTCGCATGCTATAAAATTTATGTATCATGTGTGGGGGGAAAAATGGGTATTTTTCAGAATTCTATCCATGAAGATAAACTATATCTCTATATACAGGATGTCTGAAAGGTCGCCACACAGAGGAAAATTAACAAACTCATACTATTCTCTATTTTGAATATTTTTTATATTTACATAAACACATAGAGAAATATTTTGTAAATATTTGATAAAATTTTGTAAGGAATATTTGTAATTCAGTACATTTAGCTATAATTTCCCATTTTCCCTTTGTACATGTGTATGATGACTTTTTGGGATACCCTGTGTTTAGAACTTTATGTCCTGTGAAGGGGTTTAAAACTCGCTCTATAGAGCTCTTACATATTCTTTCCAAAGTTTACTGATGTGTCATAAGTTTTCTATTGCTACATATAGTAGCTTATTTTCTATTATGTTTTCTAGATTTTCATTATTGGTATAAAGGCAGTTAGTGTCTTTTTAATATTGATCTCATTCCCAGCAACTTTGCTGAACTTCATGATTTGTTTTACCCTCCTAACATCTTATAATATCTATAGTATTTATATATAATCCTTCCCTTTGCATTTATACAGTATTTTTGCCTTGAGCTCTTTTGATAGATTTAAGACTGGTACTGTGGCTTTTTTATTTGGAAAACTTAAATGCAATGGGATACTCTGACCTTTTAAAATTGTTTATACTTCTTTTGTATATTTTGAATGCTTTTAATTTCTACCTTTTTTGTGTCTTTTTGTTTTAACTGCCTCCATTCTTACATTTAGTGCTTTGTTTTGTAATCTGAGTACCATTTACATTTACTGTAATTACTGTTGTATCAGGATTTATTTTTGCATTTCATATTTCCTTTCACTGCATTGCTTTTTCTTTCTTTTCTTACTCTTTCTCATCTTTCTTGTCTTTTTTCAAATACACAAAAATGACTTTTGTTGGTTTGAGATTTATATTCTAATTTTATTCTTCTAGAAAGTTATCCATAACTTATTAAGACCTATTGCTACAATTTTTATTTTTTAATTTCCCAAGTGTATTAACATCTGCCTCTTTCCTCAGACAATATAAATAATTTAGCATTCTCTCACCTATCTTCCATTCCTCTTTAAAATGTGTTGGTTAATATCATCTAAATGTAGAATTTTATATTGGAAGTGTTATGGATGTGTTTTGTTCATTTATTTATCTTTTTTTTCTTTTCATTATTTCCTTTTGCCTGCATTTTAGATAATACATTTAAAACACATTAAAAAGTTGTTTGCATACATTTCCCCCACATCATATTCAGCATCATTCTGAATTTACTTATTTTTGTACTGGAGTACAAAATTCCCCAAAGTTAATTACATTGTGGTACAATAGTCATGACATAAAATGCTAACCATTTTAATGTTTAATTGTAATATAATACATATAAACATTTGTGTCTTTACTATCTTTCAGCAACATTTTGCAATTTTTAGTGTATAATTTTTTTATTTCTTTTTATATGAATTCCTGTGTTTTGCTTGTTATTGTTGGTTTTGGCTGTGGGGTAATGCTATTGTAAATTGAATTATCTTCTTCATTTTCCTTTTGGATTATTCATTGCCAGTTGTGTGTAGAAATGCAACTGATTTTTCTGCATGTTAACTTTGTAACTTCTTGAATTGGTTTAGTAGTTCTAACAGATTTGTATATGTGAAAGCTTTAGGGTTTTCTATATATAAAATGATGTGAGGTGTCAGCAGATAATTTTACTTCTTTTGTTCCAATTTGGATTCCTTTTATTTTTCTTGCCTAATTGTTCTCTGAATTCTAGCACTATGTTGAATAGAAGTGGAAAAAGCAGGCATCCTTGCCTCATTCCAGAATTAGAGGAAAAGCTTTCAGTCTCATCACTGAGTGTGATTTTTAAGCTGTGGGGTTTTTCAAATATGGCTTTTATTATGTTGAGGTAGTTTCCTTTTAGGTCCAATTTGTTGAGTGTTTTTATCATGAAAGGGTGTTAAACAGTGTCAAATGCATCAAATCTGTATCAGTTGAGATGATTGTGGGTTTTTATTCCATTACTCATTAATGTGGTTTAGTACATTTACTGCATTTTATATGTTTGCTAGTATTTTCTTAAGTATTTTTGCATCAATAATTATAAAGAATATTGACTGGTGGGTAGCTTTCTTGTCTGGTATTGTCTTTGGCTTGGTACTGGGTTGAGAAGTGCACAGGAGTCTTATACAATAAGTTGGGAAGTGTTCACTCTTTAATTTTTGGAAAAGTTTGAAAAAGATTGGTATTAATCCTTCTTTGAATGTTTGGTACAATCCACCAGTGAAGACATCTGATCCTGGACTTTTCTTTGTTAGGTGGTTTATGACTACTGATTCAATCTCCTTACTACTTTTAAGTCTACTCAGATTTTGTTTCTTTATTATGATTCAGTCTTAGTAGTTTGTGTATTTGTAGGAATTTGCCCATTTTATCCAGGTTACCCAATTTGTTGGTGAACAATTGTTCAGGGTACTCTTAAAATCCTTATTTCAGTAAAATCAGTAGCAATGTTTCCTCTTTCATTTTTGATTTTAGTTATTTGAGTCTTCTTTTTATTAGCTAATCTAGCTAAAGATTTGTCAATTTTCTTTTAAAAGAACTCTTAGTTTTGTTGATTTTTTTTTTATTCCCTATCTCTGATCTAATCTTTATTTGCTTCTTTTGCTAGCACTGGGTTTAATTTGTTGTTCTTTTTTAGTTCCATAAGGTAGAAAGTTATATTGCTGATTTGAGATCTTTCTCCTTTTTTTAACATAAGCATTTGTGTTATAAGTTTCCCACTTAGCACCACTTTCACTGTATCTTATTAGTTTTAATGGGTGTTTTCATTTTCATTTGTCTCAAGATATTTTCTAATTTTCCTTGTGATTTCTTTTTTGACCCCTTGGTTGCTAAAGAATGTGTTGTTTAATTTCCACACATGTCTAAATTTTTCTTTTTTTCCTTCTGTTGTCAACTTTTAGTTTCATTCCACTGTAATTTGAAAAGGCAGATAGTATGATTTTTATCTCTTTAAATTTATTAAGGCTTATTTTGTTGTCTAACGTGTTCTATCCTGAAGAATGTTCTACATGCTCATGAGAAAAATATATATTCTGTTGTTCTTGAACATAGAATTCTGTATTTGACTGTTAGATCCAATATGTCCTCTCTTTCATTATTGATCTTCTGTCCAATTGTTCTATCCATTATTGAGAGTGGGGTCTTAAAGTCTCCTGCTATTATTGTAGTCAACAGGGTTTTTTCAATAGGACCTTCCTGTGGCAAACTCTCTGAGGCTTTATGTGGCTGAGATTATTTTTATTGTACTCTCATATTTAAATGAGGACCTGGACAAGTGCTAAATTCTAGCTTCATAGATTTTTTTGCTCTTTCTACAGAAGTTTTTAGAAGTGTCTAAAATAAATGTTACCTCTTTGTTTATAAGCGATCTTCTGTTTCTCTCTGGAGGCATTTAGAAATTTTTCTTGTTTTCAATATTCTTAACTTTTACTATAATGGGTCTAAGTGTGAAAATTGTTCCAATAACAGTAACTTATATCATTTAACTGTGTAAGAATCTATTTATTCTCTATATTTTAGTTGCAATTTTTGGACATGTTAATGTTTTCAGGTTTTATTAGGGCAAGACCCATGTCTTTCTGATGGATAGTTGTATCTTCAGTGCCTAGCAGTGTTCCCAGCATATGGTTGGTGTGCTAAATAAGTATTTGTTGAATAAATGAAAAGACTAAATAGATACCCAAGTGACTTACAAGTTTTCTAAGATTCTCTAAAATTTGTTAATATTTGTTTTTTCATTTATCCCAATAATTAGAGAATTTTTATAGTAAAAATGTAAGAAATACTTAATAGAATTTAACATTAAATGGCGCTAGTTCCAGAAAATGGTTTATGAGTTATATGAAATACAAGAAAATATATAGGTAGGAAATGAACCATGAAAATTTAACTTTATTAGCTAAATAAAGCATCATTACCTTAATATGTAGTACACCCACATCTAAAGTCTGAAAGATACTAGACCTGATAAAGTGCATAAGCATGCCTTTATATATATTACAAATATCCCACTGTACTTGATCTATAGACCTTTCTTCCCTAGCAACCAGTGACCAACATGGAGGAGCCATATGTTTTTGAAGGAATTATGCGGATGACAAAATTTGTACTGTGGTCCTTTAGACTTGTAGTATATACCACTACATAACTAAAATGCTTACAAGTGGGAAAAAAAGTAATTTACTTCCTTCAAGAATATTCATTTATATCAATGAATGTTAAAAGACAAATGTAGGAGAATGAATGAGGATATTCTTTGTTTAAATCATTCTTGTTATGGAGTTGGGCTTATTTTGCTTTGAGAAATGATTATTAGACCATGTGTGAACCTTTCTCCCCCCTCCCCCATCACTTTTCTTATTAATCACCTAAAGTTACAGCATTAATGTCCATCTTTGCCAGTCCTGTACATTGGCAGGGTGCCACAGACAGGAACTAACATATTCTTTCTTGAAGAAAATTACGACAAAGCTTGACAGAAAAGAGAGAGAGAGAGAGAGAGAGACAGATCTTCTTATGGTTGTGAATATAAAAAGCCTGAGGACAATTCACAGCCATAAGAGGCATTATTGTGATAACACTGGTAAATGCAAAAAGACCTTAAGAAAATGTTTTGCATTGTGTAATTCTTGCAGGCTTTTAGATATTGAGGACCTATTTGTAAAACCGAGCTATATAAATAATTAACAGTAAGAAAAATAAAGCCCATGTTTTTCTACAGAAATTGAATGAATTATCGAAATTTGAGAAGGTGTTAACAGTCTTGAAAATATGAATTCTCCGGGTTTTGCATTTCCACTGTGCAAAAGTGGTGTGGGATATTTCAACCAGTCTGTCAAATAATCTGTGCATAAATTGGAGAGAGCAGTTCCACTGAAAGAGTTGCTTTATATTAAAAAAAAAAATAGTATCCAGTTTAAAAATAAACTCACTTACCTTTTACATGCTTTTCATATTTCCCTGTCTTAATTAATTCCTCAAGTTAATTTTTTTTCAACCACATACTGTCAATTCTTGGATTGTGCCTTCTTATTCAAATGTAGTGATGAATTTAAGGCACTGTGAAAAAGATCCTTACAAAGGAAGCGTAATACTATATGTGTGCGCAGAATAAACTAATCAAGTCCACACGTCCTATACTGGCCATGCAATTCCCTTTTAACATTGTTTAATGGTAGCTAAAGTGTCACTCACTTTGGGAACATTTTTGAAAAGTAAAATTCTGGCAATTACTTTTATGAAATACAGTAGAACCTCCATAGTTGACCACCTCCTGACCCTGACCACCTCAAGTTGATCTAATTTTCATAGACCAGACACGCACCACATGTATGTATTAGTGCAGTAGGCTTAGCTCCTTATGGTGACCACCCCCATATTATGACCAGTTTGTTAGTCAATGTTCAGAGGTTCTACTGTATAGATACACTTTAAAATAGATATACTTTAAAATAAATACATTTTAAAATTTGAACTTAGACTGGGCATGGTGGCTCATGCTTGTAAACCTAGCACTCTGGGAGCCCGAGGCAAATGGATTGCTTGAGCTCAGGAGTTCAAGACCAGCCTGAGCAAGAATAAGAAAAAATTAGCCAGGCATTGTGGTGACTGCCTGTATCCCAGTTACCTGGGAGGCTGAGGCAACAGGATCACTTTAGCTCAAGATTGTGAAGTTGCTGTGAGATGTGACGCCATGGCACTCCACCCAGGGCAACACAGTGAGACTCTGTCTCAAAAAAGAAAAGAAATAAAAATAAAAATAAGTAAAATAAAATTTAAACTTAAAAAATTAAAAACATGTTTACATAGCTTCTCTTTTGAAACAATTTACCTTGCTTAAAGAATTTAAGCAATGAAAATTTAAAGAAAGTCACCAAAGATGAGGCAATGTGGCCTAAAATAACTGATGGAAATTTTATCTTCAGCAAAAATCACATAGAATTTTAGACTTGAAAGGAACCCTATTGGTTGTGTAATCTGAAGACCACTAGGGGAGCCCACGGTTAAGACAGAAAAAAATTTTCACCCTACAATTTTTAATATGATCCAGATATCTAATGTTTCTGTCCTGCTTAATAAAAACATAAAGTATTATAAATCTACATTTATGGGGATTATCTTAATGTTATTAACATGTAATTCATGTTACTATAACTAGAATCTTTATAGGGGAGGAACCTTGTATTATGAATATGTAATGAATTTTTGGAGCCTTAGTATCTTTTTTGTCATTTTCTTGGATGGGCAAAAGCATTTCTATGGCACTTACGTCAGCCCATTTTCTATGCTACAATGTTTCTGAATATATTAATATATTTGAGGGAAGGGAGTAAGGATCAAATCCAAGCATTATTTGTTAATATTTTATCTGAAATCATATTCTATTTTCAATTTAGCTTTCAAGAGTTAGTTCTGACATTTTAAAATGTCATTGTAATAAAGCCTGTATTTGTTGTATTATTCAAATGTATTGATTTACATTTAAGTTTTTAAACATCATACCTTTGTTTAGGCTAACAAAGTTGAGTAGGATGTTCTGATATGGGTATGTTAGTGTTTTATGCTTATTTTTTTCATTAAAATTTGATCATCTAAAATAGACTTCTTATAAATGTTTCATATTTGTGCATTTGATTGTCATTAAGTTAAAATCTTACAAAAATTAAGATCTTTGTTAAATAAAAGTATGCCAAAAGAAAGGCCTTGAACATAATCATCTAGGTATCATTAACATGCAAATTTTGACATGTAAACAATGAAATACAGTCCTGTTGATTTAAAAGAGTTAGAATAAAGGCACATCTTGTAAGGCAACTACCTTGTAAGTGCTTCTACCAATGTATAATTATGCTACTTCCTTCATTATTTTGGTCCCTTACCACTTATATGGTATTTGATAGCTATGAGAGGCTGACTGGAAAATTTGAAAATGTGAAAAGAGCTTGCTGAATTGTTCTTTACTTTTCTTCTAAATTTAAATTTTTCTAGAAGTTTTTCATTTTAGTTTTAAATTTACTTGAACTTTAACTTTGTGTATACTATTAGACAGAAATCCAACCCTACTTCCCTCCTTTGTGAAAAAACAATTGTTTCAGCACTATTTATTGAACAGTTTCTCGTTTCCTTTTTGATGTCTTATCAAAATTGCCTTGATCCTTCTTGGTACTTTATTTATATAAAATTTATAATCCACTTGTACAGGGGAGACACCCTGATAGTAATTTGGCAAGGAATTGCACTATAGATTAATTTGGAGAAAACTGACATCTTTTATTATACTGAGTTTTCGTACCATGAACATAGTATATCTCTCATTTTATGTAGGTTTCCAAAATGGCTTTATTATTACCGCTGTAATCATCTTGTACACATTTTTAAAGTAATTACTAGCATTCTTATATATTTTGGTTGCTATTATAAAAGTACCCTTTTTTAAATTGATACCTTGTAATTTGTGTTCCTGCTGTTTAGGAATGCAATTGGTTTTTATAAACTGCACTAGTATCTACAGTTTTGAGTATTCCTTTTCGATACCTATAATTTACATCCAGCAATCATTTATTAGTGAAATGATTAGGACCAATGTTGAACAGAAGTAGTGATAATAACATCTTTGTTTTCACAGTTTTAAAAAGAGAGTGTCTAACATTTCACTATTATGTGTGGTGCAGGTTTGGAATAGATACCCTTTATTACATTAAGGAATTTTCCTTCTATAGCTATTTGGTTAATATTTGGGAGAGTTTTATAAAACGATTTTGCTATAAGATAATCTCAGAATTTTCCCCCTTTATCTATTAATGTGGTAAATTACACTACTAGATTTTCCAATTTTAAGCTATGCATTATTATTACTATTATTCACAATTAGATCTGGTTGACAGTCTTTTGTTTAGAACTTTTGTATACAATTACTAGTGAAATTTGCTTATAATTTCATTTGTCATGATATGTCCTTATTAGATTTTGCTATCAAGATTTAACAAGTTTATAAAATAAGTTGTGAGTGTTCCTTTTTTTGTATTCTCTGGAAGAATTTATGTAATCTATTCCCTTTACTATTTGGTAGAACTTTTCTGTATAGCCCCCTGTATCTGGTCTTTTGCTTGTGGAGTGATCATATCTTACTGCAGCCTCAAACTCCTGGGCAAAAATGACCCTATTGCCTCAGCCTCCCAAGTAGCTGGAACTACAGGTGCATGCTGCTATGCTTGGCTAATTTTTAAAATAAATTTTTGGAAGAGATGAGAACTCGCTATGTTGCCCAGGCTGGTCTCAAACTCCTGACCTCAAGCAATTCTCCCTCTTGAGCCTCCCCAAACACTAAGATTAGAGGCATGAGGCCCTAGTATTACACACCAGGGACATTTTCAACTGTTGACTACAAGTTTATTTGAAAGTTAACAGAATTATTTGAGGTTTCTTCTCCTTTTTGATATATCTCCAAAAAGATATACATTTTAAAACTTTGTTATAAAGTTTTTTAGAGTATACTCATTTTCCTAATCTTTGAATTCTCTTTAGTGTTACCCTATTTTCCATTCCTGTTTATTTGAATTTTTATTTTGCTTGATGCATTTCACCAGCGGTTTGCTTTATTAATCTTTTCAAAAATAGACTTTTGTCGTTGTTTACCATCTTTATTATATTTTTATCTTTCACTAATTAATGTTTCTTTTTATTCTGTTTTCCCTGGAATTAGTTTGTTCTTTTTGTAAATGAAGTTGGAAGCACGGATTGTTAATTTTCAGCTTTTTTAAAAATAAGCATTTATTATGCTCTAAGTGCAATTTGTCACAAACTTTGCTATGTAGTATTTCTATTATTATTCAGTCCTAATGGATATTGAAACAAGACTCATTTATCTGCATAGTACTCATTCAAATCTACATTGAGAGCTATTTTTTTTTTCTCTAGACCCTTGAAAGAAAACTAGGAAAAATTCTCTGATTTTGCTCAATAATAATAAAAAAAAATCTGTGGTTACCTCTAGCCACTAAAAACAGACAAACCAAGTCTCAGTTTGTAGTTAATAAATCCATTTTTTTTTTTTTTTTTTTTTTTTTTTGCAATGCAAAAGTTAACACTTCCCCTTTAGGAGCTTACATTTGCTACTGGTGACTTGTTTGCTATAGAAAATGTAGTGGTGATTGCTTCTTTTATATGACTTATACCTCATCTTCTTCTCTTCCTTCCTAGCTTGCTTCTGACTAGGGCTTATTTGGAAAAAGTGAGATAAAGTAAGAAACAGGAAAGATCTTATTTAACTAGTACTGCCATGATTTTGGATAGGCCCACCTTGGACATCTTTCTGTATTGGATGCTTTTCAATGTTCTTCAGAGTCACTGTTTTACCCCAGGTCCTCCATTAAAGTCATGAAGCCTCAGTTAGCTTTCCTTTACCTCTAACCCACATGTGCTCCAGAGAAAATGTCTGCTTTTGTCCTAATAAACTCTGAGAGTAAGGTGGCCCCAAATATGTGAATCTTTCCTACTCAACTCAGAGCAGTTAGCCAGACACAGCACTTGACCTTCAGATTTCTAAAGTTTGTATCAAATAGTCCACCATATCCCACAAATTTCAGGAATGCACATCAAACTTTCCAAGTGATCCCTCTGCAGGCCCTTTTGTCTGTCTTGAGGTGAGGGACTTAGCAATGCAATGGTTCCATCAAAAACATATTCTCTTTATCTAATCTCCCATTCTCAATCCTTTCATATCTCCATGTAGGTGAAGAGATAGGATAATAAAATCTATGATAATAACTTCCCTTGGAAATTCTATGTAGAATACTATTTTAATGTGAGGTTTGTTATCTTAGGTCTCAGCTGAAACCATTCTAAAAACATTCCATTTTTTAATTCAAATGCATATTTATTTTTAAATCTCAATCATGATTTTTTTCTCTGTCCCATTAATTATTTAGAAGTGTGTTTTTTACACTTCTAAAGATATCTTTAAAAATATTTTAAATATTGACTTCTCAATTCATAGTGAGAGAGGATACCCAAGAAGGTTGAGGTCCAGAACAGGTCTTCTCAAGGAGACCACAAGGATATACCTGTGGGGTCCTCTCCATGGTGACTCAGCTTTTGGGAATTTATAAACTTAACTTCCTGGAACTTGGAAATTTCCACTTCTGTGAAATCCTGTAGTTCTGTGGGGGCTGGAATAGC
The DNA here is from genome assembly GCA_963574355.1 of Loris lydekkerianus. NCBI lineage: Eukaryota > Metazoa > Chordata > Mammalia > Primates > Lorisidae > Loris > Loris lydekkerianus. The sequence continues at coordinate 47,690 of CAUYPK010093134.1, read as the reverse complement.
ATCTCCCGCTTGATTCAAACTGGAGAATGAGAAAGGTACCTGTGGGTTGGAACTTTTTGGCTGGAGATAAAAAGGGAAAGACCAAGCCAGTGGGGGAGAGAGGCCATTTGCCTATGTCATAAGCTTCCGGCCAGTGAATAAAGCCCTTTCTTTTAAAAACATGGCGTTTGGGTGCTCTTTCTCTCTGTTGGGCCTCCTTTTCCTGCAATAATAGGATCATAGAACATGATCTGTATTAAGTAGTTTGCTGAAAGCTGTTGAGACCTGCTTTATAGTTCACAATCAGTTTTTGTTCTGACAATAGAGTATTCTATATATGTCCATTAGAGCCAGACTGTTAAATGTTTGGTTCATATTTATTTTAATCTGATAATTACTAGTGAAATATATTAAAAATTCTGTGTTTGCGGACATACTACTTTCCTCTTGAAATTCTGCAACTTGCATTTATTTTTAGACAGTAAATTGGCAACAAGTTCAGAACAATTTTACCTTCTTGGGTTTAAAAAAACTTATCATTTATTTATTTATCCCTAAAGCTTTTTGCATTAAATCTTGTTTTGTCTGACATTAATATTTTGAGTGGTCTCAAATCTATTTTTCCTCTTTACTGTTTCTCTATCTTGTTTACTTTCAACAACTTTGCCTTTTTTTTTTTTTTTTTTAGGTGTATGTCTTGTAAGTGATACACAGCTGGATTTAGTTTTTACCCAATGAGAGTTCCCTTGGCCAGGCAAATTCAATCCTTTATTTAATCACTTACTGCTCTTACTGAGATACACATTTTTACTATTTTCTGTTATTAATTCTGGTTTTGCTTTATTCCCCCCCCTTTTCCTGCTTTGTATTGGATTGTGAATTTTCTTTATTACCCTTTCTTCTGATGAGAACATACTATATGTCCCTTAATTATTCCATTACATTTACCTGGACATTTAATGTGAACTATTCATTATCAATATCTTTACCCTTCTCTTCCAATGGAAGCGTCCTAAACACTTTCATTCTTTCACTGTCATATTTTATAAGTTATTGTCCACTATTAAATTTCCTTTATTTTTATACATCCAAAATAATTATTATTTTAGAGTCAATAGTTGTTTATCAATTTTGTTAGGCTAAACCATTTCTTACATTCCAAATCTTTTTTTTTGAATTCAAAACCTTTTAAAAGACCTTCAAGTTATGCATTCATTCATTCTGTGTGAAAATATTATCATTTTGCCCTCATTGAAGTTCTATAAAATTCTAGGTTGATAGTTATTTTCTCTTTGCACTTTGAAGTTACTAGCTCATTGCCTCCAGGTTTGTTACTATTGACAAGAGTGTTGTTATTTAAATTGTCATTTCATTGAAGAAAGGGAAGGTGTCTTGTAACGGCTGTTTCAAGATTGCTAGTTTCTTCTATAATTTTATTTTTATATTTTTTATTTATACTGAATGCAATTCATTATAGTTCCCAAATCTAAGGATGGCAGCTACTATTTTCCCGTCCCCAATCTTTTCAGCACTTCTGAAAATCCAATTAGATGGCATTTCAGACCTTTGCCTCATAGGCTCCACTTCATTTTCTCTTTTTGTATTTTCCATCTATATGACTTTTTTGATCAGCATTCATCATTTATTTAGAACTTTCAGTTCATGAATTCTTTATCAAGATGTGTTTAATTTGCTCTTTAGCTTACCATTAAGTTTTGATTTCAGTAGTTTAAGTTTTTATTTCCAAAAGTTTTTGTTCTTTTTAGAAATCAATTTGGTGTGTTTTAATGCCTTTTGTTTCCTTTCTCATGTTTTTGGCTCATTTTTAAAAATATCAATAAATATTTTAACCATATTTTAAAAGATTTATATTTAAGATTTAATTTAAATTATTCTCTCTTTCAGTGCATGCTTTCCCTACCGGCTAGTATTCATGAAAACTTGTTTCTGTGTATATTTTGTAGTTTCTGCATTCTGAATTGTTAGAAGGGGCTTTATCTTTGGGAGTTCTGAGGAGTCTTTATATTTTGATATGTTTTCCTCTAGAAAGCATGTGCTTGCTTCTTTCTAGCAACCTGGATGCAATTAAATCAATGAACCTCTCGAAAAAATAAGACAATATTATACAACTAGTCATTTCAGTTGAGGAAAGAAATCAAACTTCTGCGGTAGTTATAAGGGGAAAAATGTAAGCTTGATTAAAATTTCCATTTGCCATCTTGATTTTGGAGAAAATGTGAAGACTTTAAGTAGAACAGATATATTTCATAAATTCCAAGAAGCAGAGTTTTCCAGATTTAAAGATTTCCCCAATCAGGATGTATGTTATGATCAAGAATTACAATCATCATAATCAGCAGTGTTTTTTCTCTTTTTAGCTGTACACAAAATGTCCTATAATTCATGATGTTTTATGTTAGAATCTAGTCTAAAATTCTAATCTAAGTAATAATGTACTACTAAACATTAGCCAAAATATTAAACTGAAGCGATGGCTATGCATAATGCAACTTTCAAATGGATGCATTCTACTGTAACAACAGTAATGGCAATGTATATATATTCCTTACTTATGACCAGGCACTGTTTTAGGAGTTTTACTTAATTATCTTATTTCTTACAATTTCTCTTTTTAGGTAGGTTACTATTATGAGCTTGATAATTAGGGTCTCAGGACACTGAAACACAGAGAAGTGACTTGGCCAAAGTCTTACACATAGCAGATGAATTACATTGTTTCTCTTAGAATTAAAATTTTACCTACTAGTGAGCAAATAAGTGAAATTGTAGATTAAGTATTTTAGGAAAACATACTACTAATTTTTAATATTTTCTAAAATTTAATTAACTAAATATTAATAATTAAATATAAATGTTTAACTCATTTAATATTATTTTAATATATAATTAATATTATTCAATAATTTAATATTCTTTTAATATTTAATATTCTGCCCCCAAACTGAAATCTATTTGGATAGTAAATAGACATAATGTTTTCTTAATTAAGGCCCCATAGTAGGTAGAATAATGATGTTCCCAAATATGTTCACCTTCTAATCCCTGGAACCTATGAATACGCTACCTTACATGGCAAAAGGACCCTGCTGATGTGATTAAGACTGTGGACCCAGAAATGAGTTTGTTCTGGATTATTCAAGTGAGCCCTTAAAATCAAAGAATTTTTCCCAGTTGCAATCAAGACACTTGACTATAGCAAAGTTAGCCAAATGCACCTTCACTGGCTTTGAAAATGAAGGAAAACCACCAAGCTGCGGAATGGAGACAGAAGCTGGAAAAGGCAAGAAAATTATTCTCTTGTGGCGTTTTCAGAAATGAATGAAGCCCTGCTAAAACCTTGATTTTAGCCCAACGAGAGTTGTGTAGGACTTCTGGCCTAAGGAACTGTAAGATAAATTAAAATACATTTGTTCTGTCTTAAGTTACTGAATTTGTGGTAATTGGTAATAGCTGCAATAGGAATGCAAACCAATTCAGGCTAACCTAAATCAATGAAATGTTGATTTCATTTTAACAAAAACATTTTAAACATGCGTAGGTATCATTTTTGGATTAATCTCTAACGTCTGGAAAAGGAGTAGATAGGCACTATCCATCTTTTAAACTCGGGAGCAGTATGCTGCCCTGAAGATGCTTGCTTACTGACAGTCTAGATGGCTTGCTTAGTTTTTCCATAATGTGTTACATAAAAACCACTGGTAACTTCAGATGGTACAGAGAAAATGCTTTATTAACAGTATTTTTACGTTTACCTTCTACATATGGCTAATTTTCCTGGTTTTACAGTTAAAGAAGATATTTATGATTTACTATACGGTGTATGACCCAAGAAAATGCACAATTTCACTGGGCTTCCGTGGGTGTCCTGGGGCTGCACTCCAGGAGGGCGTGGCAGGCGTGCTGCAACTCGACGAAAGCAGCAAGCACTACATTTAAGTCAGAAGGACAAAGACCCGGGGACGATGACATTCGCCAGGCTGCCGCCCTCCTTATCAGCCATGGAAACACCGACCCACGTACAAACTTACCAATCCCTCTCAGCCTCTCTCCGCAGCAAAACGCGCGCCGGCCCAGCCAGCGATGTCAAACCTCGCGACACTTGCAACTATCGCGGACCTTTCTTTTACCGGCCCCCCTCGGCTCGACCAGGCAGCAAGGTTGCTTTAAAAAAAAAAAAGTTTCGTTCTCGTGAGATCCTGGTGACAGTTAGGGAGCCTGTTCTCGCGGGATTTTCCAATCTATGGTTGGAAGTTGCCGTAGGCAGTAGAAGGAGGCCAGACATGACAGGGAGATTTAGCGTTCGTGGTGCCCGCCTCCGGTCTTCTCCCGGCTGCGAAGCGCGGACGTGTAGGTGAACCCGGCCTTGTCAACCTCACACAGAGCCCCCCGGCTCTGCTGCTGCTTCGGCATCACCTGCCCTCCCATCCCCGGTTTCTTCTGGGGTCCCCTCATACGCCACCTTTGCTACCTCCTGCCCAGTCCCGTGGCCTCCGGCTCCAGGGGAGAGATGTACGCAGGACGGCGGCGGGGAGTAGTGTTGGCCGCGACTGGCCCCCTTGCCAGCCTTCTATCTGTCCTTCGCTGCCTTCCGGGTGTTAAATGCAGCCGGGCTGCCAGGCCCCTACCCCTGGCCAGATGGATCCCTCCTCCGCTCAGAAGTCCCGTGCGGAAACCTCCTGCAAAGGTATACGCTCCCAGTTCGCCTCTCTGCCCGGACGCCTGTCTTGACTGCGTAGAGCTGGACCGACCTTTGGTTTGGGGTTTTACCCTGTAGTTCCCCTGAGTGACAGCTGCAGATTGTGAACCTCTCCAGGGCTGGGACCAATTCTTTGCGATTCGGTGTTGAGAACCGGGATTCTGGAGTGCTTATTATGGGCTAGACGCGGGGTCACATAAGTGCTCTGCACACCCCATCTCATTTAATCACAAGAATCATTAACTCAGTTTTACATATTAAGAAACTGCCCCAAATTGCTCTCAAAGCACTAGATCCAAGTAAACTGTATGTAAAACTGAGTTAATGATTCTTGTGATTAAATGAGATGGTGTGTGCAGAGCATTTATGTGACCCCGCGTCTAGCCCATAGTAAGCACTCAGTAAATTTAGATATTTTAACCCTTGTATGCCATAGTTGTTAGTGAGTGGTACAAGTTTATTGTTAAGTAGATGAATGAGATATTTAGTTGTTTACTTTTATTGAGCTATATGGATATATTCAGTTCTGGCCTTAGTCCACCCTTAATGGGTAACCAAGAGAGTATTTAAGGAAGGTGTAGTTTTCTGCCACAAGTCAACTGCCTTGTGTTATGGCCTCCAAATCTATGGCTTCCATTAATGACAGAGAAATAACAAAAGTGATTATTCTGTGCCCAGCAATATGCCGATGATTTATCTATATTCTGTCCTTTGAGGAATATATCCATCTATTAAATAGATGAGGAATTCAAGGCTAAAGCTCAGAGAGGGTAACAAGCCTGAAGTCTGAAGTCTGAGGACTAGACATCGATGATGCTGTAATTCAGGCACCACACATTTAAATCCCTATAGTAGCCTAGCAGATAAAAATGAATGCTGAGTGTTCATTATGGTGACTGGGATGCTCATTCTTCAGTTAAATTTTCTAAAGGAATCAATCACTTTGGTATTTAAGGAAAGAATACTGATGGAAAGAACAGAAAGCTAAGGGCCCTGAAGTGAGACTGTGCTTTCCTATCCATAGTTGAGCAATAGCAAGGAGGCCAGTTTGGAAGGAAAGAGGGACCAGATCATAAGGAGACTTACCTCCATTGTCCTGTGAAATCCAGCAGGAAATCCTCCCAATTTAAACAATTTGTTCTGGAGTTTGGTTGCTGAGACATTTCCTTCTTAGATCAAACTTAACTGAATCCATTTAGTTCCAGAAATTATCCAAAGTTGGGAACCAGAAAGGTTCCCAACTAAATTGTGTAATTACCTTAAGGCTTTTTGCGCATGTTGTACCACCTGAAATACTCTTCTTAGTCTCCCTTCCCTTTTAAATTATGTTTCCTAATGCTCCTTCTCATAGCGTTCTGTTCTCTTCTTCCAACATGCTAATTATAATTACATGTTTGTGTAATTTTTAGTTTCTCTCTGACTAGATGAAATTAAGAGTCCATTTTCATTAATAAATTTCAGCACGTGTTTATTGATTGTCAGCTGTGTGTTGGTCCCGGGGATCAAATTCTGAACAACACAAAACTTTTTCTTAAAAGAAATTACTCTGTTACTATAAGAAAAAGACAAAAACAAGTAGACATGATAATTAAATATTGTAAGTGATATGGAGGTAAGAAGATGCTGAGATAGAGAATGATAGGGCACTTAAAATAAGGTAACCTGGGAGCAGAGAGACTGGGTGGGAATAATTTAGGAAAAAGCTGATGGTGGCGTGCTTTAGGGCAGATGTCAAGAAACTATTGCCAAATTTAGTCTGACACTTCTTTTTGTAAATAAAGTTTTATTAGAATACATCCATTCACATTTGTTTATGTATTGTCTGTGTTTTCTTATACAAGGACAAGAAAATGTATGGTCTACAAAATCTAAAATAACAAGTAGCTGATATCTGAGTCTTTACAGAAGAAGTTTGCCAATTTTTACTTCAGAGCGATGGTGGTATGGAGGAAAGATCCAGATTTTTGAAGTAGAACCAGGACATTCTGATGTGGAAGAAATAATATAAAAAGAGGATTAGGGGTTGATGAAAAATTGGAGATGAGGACGCCAGTTAATGAGTTGTAGGAAGACAAGTTACCATCATTTTTGACACTGGCTTTCTTCATTTTATATCCATCACGTGGTATCATACCTGCTGAATAATTTGTGCTTAAACCATACATATTGAATAATAAATAAATAAATGACTTAAGTAATAAAAAATGGGAAGACATTTGTGTGGTAGGCAAAAAAAAAAAAAAATGATTTGAAACAGAGTGTATTAAGAATTGCTCTGGGGTTACATGTGGTTCTAAGGTCAAATAGTACCATTCTGAAAATAGGGCCCATTGAACCTATATGTTATTTTATTTCCATAGTGGATTGAAGTATTAGTTTTACATTAAAATATGACTGTCTTTTAGAACAGTGTAACAGTTCTCAGTTTATTTCCAAAGATTAGAATGGGAGAACAAATTTTTCCCTACGTACCCATGATTGTTATGGTAAAACAACCTCACCAAGATTAATGGAAATAATGGCTTTACTTTTGAGGAACAACTTAAGGCAATATAAACATGTCATATTGTAATCATGAATGTTGTAAAAAAAAAAAACAAAAAACTCTATCTTGAGTTCATCAGAAAAATCTATTATTTTTGTGGGAAATGTGTAAGAAAAATAATTCCCAATATTCTTAACAGTTATAGCCATTTAATTGTTCTTGGATTCTTGCCATACATTTGGAAAATTATGTTTGCTTTGTTTTCTCTTTTTAATACATTTTAATTGTATCAATAGTATACTCTATGGAGACCCCCTTCCTCATCATAGTGCTGTATTTTCTGAATAGACAATAAAATAGCCGTACTGTTAAGTACAAAGTAAATTTGTATAGATCAGACTCTTCAAAGAATAGTAGAATCTTAGCAGAAACAAATCTTAGAATTAATCTCTTAAAAACTCAAGTGTTGAAAACCTAGAAGGGAAAAAGCTGTGATAAAGCTGTAATATCACTCTGTAGTAGAACTGGACGTTCCCTTGTTTAAAGCAATGGCTGAGTAACAGCAATATTAATAGTGAGAAGAAGCAACTGTTTCCAGAGAAAGGAGATGGAATAATTGTAAAAAAGCAGACAGATAAACTACAAAAGCTTTCCTGCCCAGAGGATTTTAGCTTCATTATCAAATCCTATTCACTATTATTCTACCATATCATAAATTATGTATATCTAAAAAGTTCATTATTTAGCAAGAATATTTAAATCAGTGCTTCTTAATCCTGGCTATGTATATATTATCTTTATCTTTTTAATTCAACAATAATAACCAAACAAAATAATAAAACCAGATTCTCATGATCCATCATCCAATCAGAATGACCAAGGGTGGTGTCCAAGCATGGATTTTTTTTAAAACTTTAGTAGAGATTATGACACATAGCTAAATTATGTTCCCTTTATGCCATTTATCATAGGAGAACATCTGATACTATATTTTAGAAAAACATGTGTTATAATTTATCTTGTCTCAGTTATTTGGAAAATTGTGTGAGGTATATTTTTTTTTCTCCTGGTATTGGATAAGGGAAGTTAGATTTGGAGACTGTTTTTTCTTCTTTATTATTGCAGACAGATGGCATCCAGGAGAAAGATGTCTTGTCCCTTCTACAGATCATGGAAAACTTTGTGAAGGAAGCATAAAATCTATTACAGTGGATGAAAATGGCAAATCATTTGCAATTGTCTTATATTCAGACTTTCAAGAAAGGAAAATACCTCTTACAAGACTTCAAGAAATAAAGTCTATCAAAGATTGCCCAAGGAATTTTATATTTGATGATGAAGATTTAGAAAAGCCTTATTTCGCAGACCGAAAATTTCCATCATCTGCTGTTGCTTTTAAGTTATCTGAAGATGGAGATTCTATTCCTTATACCATTAATAGGTATTTGAGAGACTATCAAAGGGAAGGAGCCCAGTTTCTTCATGGACACTACATTAAAGGAAGAGGGTGCATTCTTGGTGATGACATGGGACTTGGAAAAACAGTACAGGTATTTATTTTAATTACTTTATAATTTAAATTCAGTAAAGTCATTATGTATATGAATGGATACCATATACAAATCTCTATTTGTACTACTGTTAAGATAGCTATTTGTGTGTGTGTGTGTGTGTGTGTGTGTATGTGTGTATGTATTTGTGTTTATCTCACCAAACTGATAGTGTCCTTAAAGTTGAGGACAATGTCTCAGTTATTTTATCCTCAATACTTAGTACCTATGGTATATTATTCAAAAAAACATTTTAGTATAACTTGGCTTAATTTTGCCTTTTCTAATACTAATAATACTAAGATATCAATATATTTGAAGTAGTTTAATTTTTATAACAATACTTCATGTAAGGAAAGTATTCTAACATTTGGTACACTATATAGTAGAGTTAAATTGATTTCCTATTGTAGGCCTTTTGTACATATCATTTGGGGTTTATTATATTAGCAAGTTTCTTACTGTGGAATCCTTGGGCCCCTAGCTGTTCTATTTGAGGACTTAAAAGAGGCCTTCTAATTCTCTAAAGTGTGTACCAGAATTTGTAGACCCATGTTAGTTATCTGTTGCTATATAACAAATTATGCTAAAATTTAGCAGCTTAAAACAGTATGTTTGTTCTCTGATAGTTTCTGTGGGTCAGAAATCCAGTTTCCACTTAGCTGGGTCCTCTACCTGTCACAAGGCTGCAGTCATTTCAGGGTTGGACTGGGTAGGAATCATTTCCTAGCCCATGTGGTTGTTGGCATGATTTAGTTTCTTAAGGGTTCTTGGACTGAGGCCTCAATTTCTCTTGAGCTATTTATTGGCTGGAGGACTCCTTTGCTTCCTTGCCACATGGACCTCTTCATAGAGCATCTCACACATGGTAACGTGCTTCATCAACAAGAACAAGTAAGAGGGCAACAGAACAGTACAGAACAGAACGGAAGATGGAAGTCATGATCTTTTGTAAAATACAGAAGAGCTATCCCTTCACCTTGCCATTTCTGTTCATTAGAAGCAAGTTTCTAGGTCTAGTGAGCACTCAAAGGGAGGTTAAACAAGCACTCAAAGGGAGGTTAAACCTCTTGTGAATACCAAGAGGTGGGGGTTTTGGGTGGCCCTACCAGTCAAAGGCTGCCTACCACAGGGTCCTTAGATTTTCAAAGAGTTTTGTGATCCAAAAGATTAGAATTTTGAATCTAGATTTTGTAATAATCACTTTGGATTTTCAGGAGTGTTTGCCTAATTTGTGATTAAGTCATTCTATGCTTTCTTCCTTATAATTGAATTTAATTATTCTTAATGTTACCTCCATTGTTTAGTGGAACTCAAAAGTAAAGGAAACCCAAGTTTAACATTTAAAAATAGCCAAGTAATGCTGCTAATGTGTAAAGGTCTGATGTGAAAAGCTAGGGCAAAATGAAGTCCTTCAATAATGTTACTATTGGCTATATATATTTAAGCTCACGCAATGCAGATAGTCTAGGTCTGCATCTTGGAGGTGCTAAATAATTGTTTGTAGAACAAATGAATTTCCTTTCTCAAAAGAATAGCTGGCAAGAATAAAGAAAGGGACTTTTAGTAAAATTATGGTCTGGGACCAAGATATACAGTTACAAACCAGAATGGAGAAAGTGGACATAGACACGGAAAGTATATTTACCTCTTTGAAAAATATGGCTTTGAAAGGGAACAGAATTTGCCTAGTAGTAGCCAAAGGGGGATGAGATTTTGAGAGAGTTTCTCTTTTGTTTGTTTCGTATTGTTTGGGGATAGGAGAGACTTATTTTTTAAGTAAATTAGAAGGATCTGGTTAAAAGGGAACAGTCGAATAGACAACATACATAAATATATGCACACAATATGTACACTTCATTATGTATGTCTGTAAACACCCAAACATAAATAGGCAAAATATGGAGTCACGTAGTAACTATTATCTTATAAAAGGAATTTATTTTTGGCATGGTTATATACTGATTTTTTCCCCCATCATCTTATGAAATTTTTCAAACCATATAGAAGAATTGAAATAATTATATCCTGAAAACCCATGTACCCACCACCTAGCTTTTTTTAATAATTTATACATGGTGTTATCATATCCATTCATCTATCAATCCATCTTTTGTTGTGTTTTGAAGTAGCAGACATTAGTAGATTTTATCCCCAAACATTTGAGTATGCATATATATTAGCTAGAGTTCAGTATTTATTTATAGTTTTTAAAATTTTTAGTAAATTTTACATTGAAATCAACTCATAAGGGTACCCACCATTCTATAAGTTTTGATTTGTCTCTGTGTAAGCCAAATAAACACTTAGATATAGTACGTTATTTTTACTCCAGAAAAAATTCCTTTATATCCCTTTCTAGTTCTGTCAACCCCAAGAGGCAACCTATGTTTTGCTTTTTTATATTATAGATTTGTTTTGCTTTTTCATGGAAATGGAATCATACAATTGCACTCTGGTGTAAGGCTTTTTTCACTTAAGATAATATTTTTGGGATTCATTCATGTTGTTGAGGACAGAAGTATTTTGTCCCTTTTTTTCACTGAGTAGTGTTCCATCATATATAATAGATGCTATATTTTGTTTATCCTTCTGCTCATGAGCTCCTTAGCTGTTTGAAGTTTTTAGCTATTATGAATAAAGATGTTATAAACTTTCTTGAATCAACCTCTTTATATTCATTTCTTGTGGGTAATAATTAGGAATGGAATTACAGTACTTGATATTTGGGCTGATATATGTTTAATTTTCTAAGGAAACACTTTTCCCAAAGTGTTTGTATGATTCTGCATTCCCACCAACAAAGTGTGAGTTATAGGTGCTCCATATCCTTGCCAATTTTTTTGTTAGTCTTTTTATCTTAGCAGTTCTGTTTGTTATGTGTGTATGTTTGTATGTTCTTTGTATAGTTTCTTGATGTATAATTGACATACAATAAACTGAATAAATTAGCAGCATATCATTTGGTAAGTTTTTACATATATACACCTTAGAAATATCACCATAGTACCACACTTGGTAAGTTTATATATATATATGCACCAAGATAAATGAACCTATCCATTATCTCCAAATTTCCTTATGTCCCTTCGTGCCCATGATGGGTTAAACACCAGTAATTCATCATCTACTGACTTTATGTATAGTGGAACTGAGCCAAAGGTGAAGTGGAAAAGTTCTCTAGTATTTGTTTATCATCTTGCTGCAACCAGAAATCCACATGTGGAAATGGCATCCAGGAATACGGTCCTATCTGAAGTTGTTCTGTCTTTGCATCTTAAATGCTAATCATTGGTCCCCCTGTTAAAGCCCGCGCAGCATGTAGCTCTTCCTCTGGGTCCCGATCTTGAAAAGAGGCTCTGTAAATCTGCAGTTTTAATGTTAACAGCAATGCCATAAATGACTGGGAAGTTGTTTTCATTTTCTTCGCGGTCATTTAATTCTGTCACACATAATGTCACTAAGTGAATATCATCATCTTGACTGTCAAATTCACTGAGAAGCTGATGGGTAAGTTTTTGTGACAATTGCCTATCATCACTGAAGCCTCCCACAAGGTGCAATTCCAGCCTTCCACATTGAGTGTGGTTGGAAAAGGATTTTATGGAGTTCATGATCAAGGGGACCTCAGCTTTGGTGTTGCTTCCATCACAATGTGTCAGGCAGGTTGCCCCATTACCTGTGTGCCTCAGGACCGCAATGTGACAAGTGGTGGCATCATCAGAACCCAGAATGGAGATGGAGCCATCCTTTGGGGAGGTCACTGCAAGCTCTCTTTGCTGAACATACAGAAGGCCCTGGGGTCCCACTTGCTGAACAGACTGACCTCTGAGAAGTCTGGCTCTTTCCTCCAGAGACGGGTGAGCTCGGACGAGGTCCCCGGCGGACTGCGGCAGCCGCACTCCCCGTCCCTCTACGAACAGTGGCATCCCGGACACGGCCGCCGGGGCAGGCCCAGGGAGGCAGCTGCCTCCCCAGCCCCGGGCCGCCCCCCACAACAGTGGTTTTTAAAAGTGATCTCTGAACCAGCAGCATCAGTGTCAGTTGGAATTTGTTAGAATTGTAAAATCCTGGGTTTCACTCCTGATCTACTGAGTGGAAAATTTTGGGAAACCTGGAAGGAAGGCAGCAATCTCTGTTTTAACAACCCCTCCAGGTAATTCTGAGGGCCGCCAAAATGGAGAATGTTTGTTCAGACTGTATATCTTTCAGAAGGGGTAGAAAGTTTTGATTAATCTGGTGAGGTAGTTCAGTGCAGATTGGTTAAGAGGTGTTTAATTTATGTGAATATTCATACATAGGCTGATCATTTAAAAATACAGTTTTAGAAATGGAAATCATAAGAGATAGTCTTGTTCAGTTTCTTAATAAATGAAGAAGCTGAGACACAAGAGTGCAAAATAACTTCTTTGTCTAAGGTCATATACAGGAAGTAACCATTTTTATTCCCCTTCTACCATCCCCCTTTTCTTTTTAGCTCCCTGTAACCATTTGCTGTCTCCATCTTGTGACTTAATGAATACTGTTAATAAAAGTCAGTTAATCAGCTGAGTAAAAAGCTTTTAATTAACCATTCATTCATTCATTCAGTGGGCTGATATTTACCTACTCTTGGCCAGGCACTCTGATTGGCACTGAAGAACCTAATATAAATGCATATGATCATTACCCTTAGAGTGTTCACAAAAGCATGATAAGAAGAAGTGTAGCCAAGGGGTCATCATCTAGTCCAGTATTTTCAACCTATATTGCTGCACAGTACATTGGTGTGCTATGTGAGGATCTTAGAAAATCTTTAAAGATAATTAATTAAATTTTTGAAGAAAAAAGTTCAAAGCACAGTAAGTATATCCTTTTTTAAACTCTTTTTGATCAATATAATTTAAGTGTGCTGAGGAAGTATAATTATAGGTTCAAGTGTGTGAGATAAAAAAGGTTAAAAAACACTAATTTAGTCTGATAAGTGGCTTGGAAGGTAAGAGCAAGCCTGCCTGCATATGTCAAAGAAGACACCACAGGGAAATTGGTATTTCCATCATCTGCTTTTGAAAACCAACCAAACTTTAGGAGTAATTTGAGTGGTATCAGTTAGGACATTAAGGGTTTTTTATTTTCTAAAGAAGGCATAGCTCTAGTATAGTATTTGAAGGTTTCATAGCCTTTCATATTTTGATTCAAATTTATTGAATCAAAATAATTTATGTTTTCATCTCAGTTGCTAATTAGCTTTCACAGTCACAAAGTCTTAAGGATTATTGAGCAAGTATGATGAAACATATTACCATATTTTATTTCCTCATCTGCTGTGTGAAGTAAGATGAAATTAGTACTTTTTGAGGAGCAGAAGTAGAATTTTGCAAACTATAGACTTCTTTGAATTTTTTGTTTAGATGTTATTAGATATTACATTATCAAAAAATGATTTTTTGCAGGGAGTTGAAATGTAGCATGTTTTTCATTTTGTCCTATAAGAAATAGGCAATTTTTGCTGTGCCTTCTTCTATTCTGGTCTAAAGGAAGTTTTATTGCAGTGTTTCCCAGCCTAAGAGTTATGTACATCATGTGCTGACTGTGTGTGAGAAAAGATGGTCTATAAAAATGTTGCCTGGCAGAGTTTGGAAAGGAATGCCTGTAAAAACAGAAAGCTTTCTCAGAGTGGTATTTCATTTCTGAAATGTAGTTTTTGTCCTTTCACTATTCTTGAGGTGGCTAATTTAAATACTTAATTTTGTTGTTTTCATCTGTAAGCAATTAACTATTGCACAATGAAACATGTTCTTTTTTTTCTTTCATTGCAGATTAGTTTGGTAAACTCATTGTAAGTTTGTCATCCATTTTTTGTGAATTAAAATTTTGATAGTACTATACTGTGGCAATGTAGTGTGATAAGATGGCTAGGTCTCCACCCAAAACACATATTCCCTTTGCCTTTTCAGAGTTAGGGCTGGGGAATAGAGACTACATTTCCTGATCTCCTTGCATGTCAGTGGGGCTTGTGTCAGGGTTTGGCCAACAGAAATAAGGGTAGAAGTGATAAGTGCCATATACAGCCATAGTCCATAAAATCCACCTGTGCTATTGTTCACATTCTCCCTTTCCCTCTCTCTCTTTGGATATTGACACATTACTGTTAGCATTAATTAATTAATATGTCAATAACTATTAATATCTATTAATTAATAGAATCAGTATATAGCTAAGAGTTTGTCAGTGATTTAGTTGGCTCTCAGCCTAGTGTTTATTCTCACATAAAGTCAGTTTTTTTTATTTCACCTGACTTTTTGGGGGTAAGTGGATGAGTAATATTAGGAGGCAGAATAGATTATTTAAATGAAATGCAGAGCTAAAATAAAATCATTAATAGATTTAGTGAATTGAATAAAGCTGATCCGTAATTAGGGTCTATAAATTTAGTCACCTTCTGTGAAATATCTTGTAAAGATCTGAGATTCTTAAATAAGTAAAAGATGTAATTCATGTATCTTTGTTTCAGGGAATTGGACACATGAGGTTAGAATTAAGATTGTAAGGGTGGCTACATGAGATTAGAATTAAGATTATAAGGATGGTAATTTTGCACATGAACTTTATGGCCACCCATACAATCTTAATTTTAAAATGCACATAACATTATGGCCACCTGGTATATCATCTTGGATAGATGAACAGATTGAATTACAAATCATTCTAATTAGGAATGCGATTTTCCTATAATGAAACAATCTATAGGTAAGTTGAGGCAAATCAATGGATTAGATCTTAAACTACATCATTTAAAAGACACCTCTATAATCATAGGTATTGTTAACCTTTTTAGTAGCCTTTGAAGACCAATTGCCTAAACAGAATATATATATCAATATGTGTGTGTCTGTGTATATCTTTAATTCTTTAATTAGGATATAATTACAAACAGTAAAATGCACAGATATTAAAGTTCAATGAGTTTTGACATATGTATATATCTGTGTAATAATATGCTAATCAATATACAGAACAATTCCCTCACCCTAAAAAGTTTCCTCATGTCCCTTTCTAGTCAATATCCCAGTTGCCTACTTTTAATTATAAATATTCTGTGATTCAGTATTAAACTATATTTCAAGAGGTGGTCAGAACCCAAAATGTTGTGAATAGTTATATCATCAAGGAATTGGGTAAATTCTAAACTTAGATTATATATTTTTGCATACAAAACATAAATAACTTAAAAAATAAGGAGGAAAATTATGGGCATGGAGCAAAGATTATCTATATAGGGGATATTAAAACTATTATAGAACTGCCATAGGTTAACCACCTCCCTACATCAGCTACCTCCTTAAGTTGAGCTAATTTTCATAGACCAGACATGTATCATAAGTACATATCAGTACAGTAGGCCTAGTTCCTTATGTTGACTACCTCTGTATGTTGACCGGTTCCTTACAGTCCTTTGGGTAGTCAACTTACAAATGTTCTACTGTATTTAAATTGCCCAATGCTTAAATTCAGTCACTTGTGGAATATATTTTCTGTTTCCTTTACTTTATAGTCTACATTAGCCAGTTTGCTCAGATGAATCTTGACTTGGTTCATCTATTTATTTAGTTTATTTTAGTTTATTTAGTTTATCTATTTATTTTTTTCTCTGCCATGCTCCTTAAATACATCTCATAATCACTCCTTCAATTCTGCATTCCTCCCCCAAATAAGCTGGATTTCATACTGCTGAATGATAGAAATAGCCTTTCATAAACTATCCCGCACCTAGCACAGCACCTTATATTAATATATATTAATAGTAGGTAATAAGTACATTTTTATTGAATGAATTATAAATTGAGTTGGGTAAAAAGTATGGTTCTGTGGTTATTTGCCAGGCACTATGATAGACATTTTCCTTACATATCCATGTTAATTAGGCATTATCACCCCCATTTTCTTGATGAAAATACTGAAATTTATAGAGAGATTATGTAAATCGCTCAAGGTTGCATAGCTGGTAGAAAGCTGGTTGATCAAATTTCAAAGTGTTTGTTGTAACTCCTGTAAATTATGATGTAAATTTTGTTAGAGTATTTTAAGACTTGGGATAACTTCTAACCATTCTTATTATCGCTCTTTTATCCCCTTTTAGACAATATAATTTTCCCCCAATCTACTTTGTTTATTGTAACATACAAGAATTATTTTCAAGGAGCAAAGCCTCTTAAAGTAATGATACCTACTATTTACTGAATCATTGATACTTACTAACTGGACACTTTACATATATTTTTTACTTTTTTCAAGAACAGAAATAATTTTGATTATACCATAATACATAAATGCATTCTTATAACAATGAAAGCTATAATTTTGTTATTGAAGTAAAATCCACACAACATAAATTAAACATTTTAAAGTGTTCAATTCAGGGCATTGGAAAGCTCTCACCTATGGAGTACAATGTAAGGGTATATGGCACTCCTCCTGGTGAAGGGCTTGGCTACAACTTGGACAAATGCAGTATAACTTAATCATTTGTGCCTGTCATTAATCTGAAATTTAAAAATATTCAGAGTATGCATAATGTTTTTTTTTTAGTATGCGTCTCTCTCTAGTTTTAAAACTTTTTCATTGGTTTTTGAATATTAAACCAATTTTTTATTTCTAGGATAAACACAATTTGGTCATGATGAATGATTTTTTTTATATTGCTGGTTGACTAAAATTTTAAGACTTTTAGCATCAGTATTTATTCTATTTTATTTTATCAGTCCTCTAATTTTCTTATGTTTATCTGGTTTTGGTATCAGAGTTATGCAGGATTCATAAAATGAATAGGGAAGTACCATATATACTCGAGTATAAGTCGAGCCGAAAAACCCGAACTCGGCACAAATTTTGTGCTGAAAAACCCGAACTCGGCACAAATTTTGTGCCGAAAAAACTCGGCTTATACTCGAGTATATACCGTATTCCCTTCACTTATTTTCTGAGTTTGTATAAAATTTGTATTATTTTATCTTTAAATACCTGGTAGAATTTACTAATAGAATTGTTGATTTCTGGAGTTTTTTTTTTTTTTTTAAAGGAAGGTGTCTGATATACTTTAACAGATAGATTATTCATATTTTTATTCCAAGCAATATCATATTTGGTGTATTTTATTTTTCCAAATAACCTTTCCATTTCATTTTTCAAATTGATTGTATAAAGTGTTCATGATTTTTTTTATTATTCTTTTAATGTTTGCAGGATCTGAGTGGTATGTCTGTCCATTAATGTAATTTTTTTTCTTTTTTTATTGAAATTAAATTTATTTATTTTATTTATTTTTTTTATTAAATCATAACTTTGTACATTGATGCATTTATGGGGTACATTGAACTAAATAACACATCCATCACAATTATGTTCATTTCTTAATAGTTTTGAAATGTACCATTGCATCATGCACATTAGGTGAGGTCCCCCCAGATACCCTTCCTTTTCAAATGTTCTTCTTCCCCTCCCTCCTCTCTCCTCTTCCCTTCTACTTTCTGGACTGTAGTTACGTTTTGCCATTCATCTGAATGTGTTATATATTGATTTCATAGTAGTACTGAGTACATTGGATACTTTTTTTTTCTTTCTTGAGACTTTACTAAAAAGAATGTGTTCCAGCTCTATCCAGGTAAACACAAAAGATGTGAAGTCTCCATCTTTTTTATGGCTGCAAAGTATTCCATGGTGTACATGTACCATAATTTGTTAATCCATTCATGGGTTGATGGGCACTTGGGCTGTTTCCATGTCTTGGCAATTATGAATTGGGCTGCAATAAACATTCTGGTGCAAATCTCTTTGTTGTAAATAATTTTTGATTGTCTGGGTATATACCTAGTAGAGGAATTGCAGGATTGAATGGTAGGTCTACTTTTAGTTCCTTGAGTGTTCTCCAAACTTTGTTCTAAAAAGGTCGTTTGAGCTTGTATTCCCATCGGCAGTGTAGAAGTGTTCCCTTCTCTCCATATCCATGCTAACATCTTTTTTTTTTTTTGGATTTTGTGATGTGGGCTAATCTTACTAAGTTAGATGATATCTCAAAGTGGTTTTAATTGCATTTCTCTGATGATTAAGGATCATGAGCATTTTTTCATGTGTTTGTAGGCCATGCACCTATCTTCATCAGAGAAGTTCCTGTTCAAGTCTCTTTTGTTGGAAGCATAACCTATGAAAATCTTCTGCCATTCTGAAGGTTGTCTGTTTGCTTTACTTTCTGTGCTCTTGGCTGTGCAAAAGCTTTTTAGTTTGATCAGATCCCAGTAATGTATTTTTGGTGTTGCTTCAATTACCAAGAGGGTCCTCCTTGTAAAATATTCTCCCAGGCCAATTTCTTCAAGTGTTTTCCCTGCACTTTCTTCTAGTATTTTTATAGTTTAATGTCTTAAGTTTAAATCTTTTTTCAAGTGAGAATCAATTTTTGTTAATGGTGAAAGGTGGGCGTCCAGTTTCAGTTTTCTACAGGTTGCCAGCCAATTCACCCAGCACAATTTGTTAAATAGGGAGTCTTTCCTCCACTGAATATTTTTGATAGCCTTGTCAAAGATCAAATGACAATAAGTAGCTGGGTTCATCTCTTGGTTCTCTATTCTGTTCCATAAATCTACCACTCTGTTTTTGTGCCAGTACCATGCTGTTTTGATCACTATAGATTTATAGTATAGTATAGCCTGATGTCTGGTACCTCCTGATTTGTTCTTATTTCTGAGTAATGTATTTGCTATTTGAGTTTTTTTTCTTACTCCATGTAAAACAAAGCACTATCTTTTCAAGCTGTTTAAAGTATGACAATGGTGCTTTAATAGGGATTGCATTATATCTGTAGATTGCTTTGGGTAGTATGTACATTTTAACAATGTTGATGCTTTCCAGGCATGAGCCTGGTATGTTTTTCCATTCATTAACATCTTCAGCTATTTCTTTTCTCAGAGTTTCATCGTTCTCTTTATAGAGATCTTTCATGTCCTTTGTTAGGTAAGTTCCCAGATATTTCATCTTCTTTGGCACTACTATAAAAGGAATAGAGTCCTTGACTGTATTTTCAGATTGACTATTGTTGGCATATATAAAAGCTACTGATTTGTGAGTATTGATTTTGTATCCTGAGACGTTGCTGTATTCCTTGATCACTTCTAAGAGTTTTGAAGTTGAGTCCCTGGGATTTTCCAGGTATAGAATCTTATCATCAGCGAAGAGTGAAAGTTTGATATCCTCTGACCTTATTTGGATACCCTTGATCACCTTCCCTTGCCTGATTGTGATGGCTAAGACTTCCATTACTATGTTGAATAGCAGTGGAGACAGTGGGCATCCTTGTCTTCTTCCTGATCTGAGTGGAAGTGATTTCAATTTTACACCATTCAAACTGATATTGGCTGTGGGTTTGCTATAGATGGCCTCTGTCAGTTTAAGAAATTATTCTTCTATGCCTATTTTCTTCAGTGTTCTGATCATGAAAGGGTGCTGGATATTATCAAATGATTTTTCTGCATCAATTGAGAGAATCATATGGTCTTTGTTTTTTATTTTATTGATGTGATGTATTATATTTATAGATTTGCATATGTTGAACCAACCCTGTAACCCTGGAATAAAACCAACTTGATCATGGTGTATAATTTTTTTGATGTGTTGTTGAATTTTGTTTGCTAAGGTCTTATTGAATATTTTTGCATTGATATTCATTAATGATTTTGGTCTCTAATTTTCTTTCTTTTTTGGATCCGTTCCTGGTATGGGAATTAGGATGATATTTGCTTCGTAGAATGTGTTGGGAAGTATTCTTTATTTTTCTATGCTTTGGAAAACATTGTATAATATAGGTACTAGTTCCTCTTGAAAGGTTTGATAGAATTTGGATATGAAGCCATCTGGTCCTGGACTTTTCTTTTTAGGGAGATTTTGTTTTGTTGATGCTATTTCAGTGGTTGATATAGGTCTATTCAAGATTTCTAATTCTTTCTGGTTGAGTCCAGGAAGGTGGCATGCTTACAGGTATTGGTCCATTTCCTTCAGATTTTCATATTTCTGAGAATAGAGATTTTTGTAGTAATCATTGAGAATTTTTTGAAGTTCTGGAGTGTCTGTTGTTATTTCTCCTTTATCATTTCTGATAGATGATATTAGAGATTTTATTTTCCTATTTCTGGTTAGGTTGGGCAAAGGTTTATCGATTTTTATTAATCTTTTCAAAAAACCAACTTTTTATTTCATTGATCTTTCTTCTTTGTTTCATTGAATGGTTCTTTAGTTTTCAATTTCATTTAATACTGCCCTAATTTAGTTATTTCTTTTCTTCTGCTGGGTTTGGGGTTGCAGTGTTCTTCCTTTTCCAGTTGCTTGAGATGACCCATTAACATGTTGGCTTCTTCTCTTTGTGTTTTCTTGATGAAGGCTTCCAATGCTATAAATTTTCCTCTTAGGACTGCCTTTTCAGTGTCGCACAGGTTTTGATAATTTGTGTCTTCATTATCATTTTGTTCCAGAAATTTGGTGATTTCCTTCTTAATCTCATCTTTGACCCAGCTATCATTCAGCCTATGATTATTTAGTTTATTACTTTGAGTATGAAGATTCTTTTTGCTGTTGAGTTCAACTTTTATTCCATGGTTGTCTGAGTAGATACAAGGAATAATTTCTATTCTTTTACATTTGCTGAGGTTAGACTTGTGTCCTAGGATATGATCTATTTTGGAGGATGATCCATGGGCTGATGAGAAGAATGTATATTCAGTTTTATTAGGGTGAAATGTTCTGTAGAGGTCTTTTAAGTCCATTTATTGTAGGGTCAGGTTTAAGTCTAATATTTGTTTAGTTTCATCTTGGAGGATCTATCCAAAACTGTCAAAGGGGTGTTAAAATCTTTAATTATTATAGTGCAGGAAGATATCAAGTTGTTCATATCCATTAGGGTTTGCTTTATAAATTGAGGAGCATTCTGGTAGGGTGCATACATGTTAATTACTGGAGTCTCTTCATTTTGGGTGTTTCCCTTGACAAATATGTAGTGACTATCCTTATCGTTTTTTGTCTTTGTTGGTTTAAAGTCAATTGTACCTGCAACTAAAATTGCAACCCCTGTTTTTTTCTAGTTTTCATTTGTCTGTATTACAGAAGTCCATCCCTTCACCCTGAGTGTATTTGTCTCCTTTAAGGTAAGATGAGATTCTTGTACACAGAAGATATCCAGGCTGAGTTTACGTATCCAGTCAGCCAGCGTGTGCCTCTTTAGGGACAATTTAAACCATTCACATTAATTGAGAGAATTGATAAGCCTGGTTATGTTTTGGGTGTCATGATTTTCAGATGTCCAGTGGACATTTCTAATCTTTTCACTACTGTGTAAGTTGGGTTTTGTTCAAAAATTTCTGGGTGAGTTTACTTTGGAGGAAGATCATTGGTCATTGTGGAGGATGGGTCTAAGAATATCTTGGAGAGCTGTTTTAGTTATGGCAAATTTCTTCAACATGTGTATGTCATAAAAGTATTTGATTTCTCTATCATAAATGAAACTCAGTTTAGCTGGATACAAGATCCTAGGTTGAAAGTTGTTTTGTTTTAGGAGATTGAAAGTCAATGACTATTCTCTTCTGGCTTAAAACGTTTTGGCTGAGAGATCTGTAGTCATTCTGATATTTCTCCCTTTGTAGGTGATGTTTTTCTTACATTGGCTGCTTGCGGAATTTTCTCCTTCATCTTAGTTTTGGCAGTGTTAATCACAGTGTGTCTAGGAGATGCTTTATTTGGATTGACTTGCTGGGGTTCTGAAACTACTATCTGAAGTTTTGTATCTCTTACAATGCTTGGGAAATTCTCTTCCAAGATCTCTCGGATTAGAGCATCTATACCTTTAGGACCACCCTCTTCTCCTTCAGGAATTCCTATAAGATGAATGTTTGATCTTTTGGAGTGATCCCACAACTGTCTCGGGGAATGATCAGTTTTTGCTCTCCAATTTGTTTGCCTTTTTGAGCATTTGAGAATGTTCAAAAGTTTTGTCTTCAGTTTCAGAGATCCTTTCTTCTGCCTGGTCAACTCTATTACTGAGGGATTCTACTGTATTTTGGAGCTCCTCAACTAACCTTTTCATTTCCGTGAGCTCTGCTATCTCTTTTCTCATTGTGTCCGTATCTTTGGTGACTTGGGCTTTGAATTCATTAATTTCTTAAGACAACTTTAGAACTACTCTTTGGAATTCAATTTCTATCTTTTCTTCCATTCTATTTATCTTATTTGCCATCCATATTCTCAATTCGATTTCTGACATTGCAGCCATTTGTCTATGCATGGCATCTTTAGTTGTATCCCCTTTGTTATTTCTTGGGGGGGAAAATAACAAAGTTTTGGGGGAAATAACGAGGTTTGATCTACTCTCATTATTCATGTTGCCAGACTTCTGTTGGGTCTGCAACATGTTTGTTTTCCACCATTTGGTTATTAGAACTGGTAGGGTGAGTTTGAATTGGGGTTCTGAGGTAGTAGAGATAGCCCCTTAGCAAAGCACTAGGCTTTGTAATTGTGGCTTATGTCCTACAACCCTACAAAGGCCCATTTCAGAGTTTTGGCTGGAGACTCTGAGGACCTCCTTGGTGATATAGCGCAAGCTAGCTCTGTTTTGATATCAGCCAACCTCTACCCTATCCTAAGAAGCCCTGGTATTAGGTTTAAATCTCAGCTGTGAAGAGATACAAACAGCTGCGGCACCCAGCCCCCTCCCTTCAATTCTTTTCCACTACAGAACTTCAAAGGTCAACCACAGAATGTTCCCGGATGGACATCCCAGACACAGGTTCCAATTAAATTGTCTCAGGCAGTGCAAACCATGCTCAACAGAGAGGGATTCAAGGGTCTCCCAACAGCAGAATTGGAGCCAGGGATCCAGGCCTGCGCCCTCCAGACTCAGTGCACACTGTTGTCCGCTTCTCTGCTCACAGGCCCAGTTGGAGCTAGTGGCCACGCCCCTGCCCACTGGTCTCAGTCCACACCCAGCAAGCCTCTGTTTGCCAGAGCAATTGGAGTCAGGGCACCACACCCCGCCCACAGGTCTCAATCCTCACCCATTAAACCTCTTGTAATGGGCCCAGCTGGAGACAGGGGACCATGCTTTTGCCCTCAGGTCTTGGTCCACACCCAGCAAGCCTGTGCTTGAGGGTTCTGTTGGAGTCAGGGGACCAAACCCTTGTCCTCAGGTTCAGTCCATGCCTGGCAAACCTCTGCTTGTAGGCCTGGCAGGGGATGGGGACCAGACCTGCCCGCAGAACTCAATCCACACTTAATCCCCTTAACCACTCTCCCGCTGGGCATGCTGTCATAGCTGGGGGTTCTGCAACCTGTCCCACCAGACACAGCCCAAACCAAGGGTCAACACCACCACTGGCCGGGTATAGTCATAACCAGGGGACTTTTCTTCTTCCTGCTGAGTGTCCCTTTCTTTCCACACCTTCTTTCTTCCCTGTTAGTCACAGATTCCGTCCTGATGTTTGACTGTCCACACTATGCCCAGATCTCTCAGGAAAAGACCAAACACTGCACTCTGCAGGCAACAGAACTTCAGACCAACATGTAAGAGGGGAAGGGTGGACTGGGAGTTTGGACTTGTGGGGGAAAATATCTTTTCAGTTTTATGGCTGGTGCAGTAATGTCTAGGTTCATAAGTGGGACCTCTCTAGAGAAAGAGACCTGGTGTTTAGCAGCTCTTTCCAGTGAGGTAAAATGAGAGGTTTTTTGTTCCCTGCTTGCTCGCAGATAGCTTGTGGTGGGCCTCCTGCTTGGGGGAGGAGTCTCCTGTCCTCTAGTGATAGGCTTTGTACCTGTAATTTGTTTTCTTGAACGCTCTTCCTTGGAATTACAGCTTGTCGAACTTCTTTCTTAGCTCAGCTCCCTACCTTTGGCTTCATAGAGTCTGATTCCATCCAGTTTTTCTCCTCTGGTCAGAAGCCTCTGCTGAGGGTTCCTACCAGTCAGCTATCTTCCAAGAATTTTTCTAATGTAGATATTTTTGTGTTCTTACTATTTTTTTCTTGATTAGCCTAACTTGGGATTTGTTGATTTTGTTGAACTTTTCAAGCATCTAACTTTTAGCTTTCTTAATTTTCCCTGTCCCTTGTCTGGTATTTCACTGATTTCTGTAATTATTTCCATTCTTTCTTTCTTTTTTACTTAGGATGTATTTTACTCTGTATTTTCTAGCTTATTAAGATAGAGCCTTGTGTCATTAATTTCATACGTATCTTCTTTTGCTGTAAATTTCCTCTAAACATTGCTTTATTTGTATCTCACAAACTTTAATGTGTTAACATTTTTATTATATGATTTAAAATATTTTCTAATATTTCTTGTGATATTTTTCTTTCATCTTTGCCTTATTTACAAGTGTGTGCTTGATTTGCCAACATTTATTTTTTATTTACAAGTGTATGTTTGATTGGATAATGTTTACTTTTTTCTAGATATATTATTAATGATTTATAGTAAAGAACATATTCTGTAAGATTTCAATGTTTTGACCATTATTTTGAGAGTTGTTTTATGGCCTATCTTATTGAACATGCTATGTACACTTGGAAAGAATATATGTATTTTCTGCAGTCGTTAGGTTTAGTATTCTATAAGTACTTATTAGCAGGTCAAGGTGATTGATAATGTTCACATTTTCTATCTTAATTATTAATTGATTGTGAACTTATCTATTTCTTCTTTTAGTCTGTCAATTTTGCCTTCATATATTTTGAAGCTTTGTTGTTAGAATCATAAACCTTTATGATTGTTATGTCTAACTGATGCATTGACTGTTTTATCATTATGAAATGTTCCTCTATTTCTAGCAGTATTCTTTGAAATATATTTTGTCTAATATGCAGATAGCTACTCCAGTATCCTATACTTATGTTTTCATAGTTTCCTCAACCCTTTATTTCTAGTTATCTGTGTTTTTGTATTTGAAAATATGACTTATAGTTTGATCAGATCCCAGTAAGATAATTTTGGTGTTGCTTCAATTGCCTGGGGAGTCTTTCTCATAAAAAAATTCTCCCAGGACAGTTTGTTCAAGTGTTTTCCCTACACTATCTTCTAATATTTTTATAGTTTCATGTATCAAGTTTAAATCTTTTATCCAGAGAGAATCAATCTTTGTTAATGTTGAGAGATGGGGGTCCAGTTTAATTCTTCTACAGGTTGCCAGCAGTTCACCCTGCAGTATTTGTTAAATAGGGAATCTTTCCCCCATTGAATGTTTTTGATAGGTTTATCAAAGATCAAATAATTTTAAGTGTTTGGGTTCATCTTTTGGTTCTCTATTCTGTTTCATATATCTACCTCTCTATTTTTGTGCCAGTACCAGGCTGTTTTGATCACTGTAGATTTATAGTATAGCCTGAAGTCTGGTAACATGATACCTCTTGATCTATTTTTATTTATGAGTAGTGTATTTACTATTTCAGACTTTTTCTGATTCCATATAAAATGAAGCACTATCTTTTCAAGCTCTTTAAAGTATAATGATGGTGCCTTAATAGGAACTGCATTAAATCTGTAGATTGCTTTGGGTAGTATAGACATTTTAATAATGTTGATTCTTCCCAACCATAAGCATGGTATGTTCTTCCATCTTTAGCTATTTTTTTCCTCAGAGTCTCATAATTCTCTTTATATAGATCTTTGAAGTCCTTTGTCAGATAAATTTCCAGATTCTGCACAGCCAAGAGCAGAGTAAATAAAGTAAACAGATAGCCTTCAGAATGGGAAAAGATATTTGCAGGTTATGCTTCCGACAAAGGTCTGATAGCTAGAATCCATAGAGAGCTCAAACTAAAAATCTCTAATTTTTATCAGAGAAATGCAAATCAAAACCATTTTGAGATAAAATCTAACTCCAGTAAGATTAGCCCACATAACAAAATCCCAAAACAACAGATGTTACCATGGATGTGGAGAGAAGGGAACACATCTACAGTGCTAGTGGGAATGCAAGCTAATACAGCCTTTTTGGAAAGAAGTTTGGAGAATACTCAAGGAACTAAAAGTGGACCTGCAGTCCCCCTACTAGGTATTTACACAGATGATCCAAAATCATTTTACAACAAAGACATTAGCACCAGAGTGTTTATTTCAGCCCAGTTCATAATTGCCAAAGTCATGGAAACAACCCAAGTGCCCATTATCCCAGGCATGGATTAACAAATTATGGTATATGTACACCATGGAATACTATCCAGCCATAAAAAGATGGAGAATTCACATCTTTTATGTTTACCTGGATTGAGCTGGAACATATTCTTCTTAGTAAAGTTTCTCAAGAATGGTAAAGGAAGTATCCAATGTATTCATTACTACTATGAAATCAGTATATAATCATCTACATATTCATAGGAATGGTAAAATATAACTATAGTCCAGAAAGAAGGAGGGAAGAGGAGAGAGGGGTGGTGAAGGGGAAGGCCAAAAGGAGGGAGGGGTTTTTTTGAGATCCAACCTAATGTGCATAATACAATGATACATTTCTAATACTATTAAGAATAGAGTATGAATGTTTTTGCCACAACAAATAAGTAAGCAATGAGATGACTATGTTAATCAGTTAGATGTAAGCATTCCACGCTGGATATCAAATCAGCACATTGTACCTCATAAATGCCTTAATGTGCACAGTTATGATTTAATAAAGAATAAAAAAAATAAAAATAAAAACATGGCTTGTAGACAGCTCTTTTATCTATTTGGCAATCTTTGTTATTTAATTGGAGTGTTTAATTCATTTATATTTAATGTAATTACTATTACATATGAATTTGGATATAACATTTTAGTGTTTGTTTTCTTTTTGAATAGTCTGTTTTCTGTTCTACTACTTTTCCTTTCTTGCCTTCCTTTAGATTGATAGGATATTTTTTACAATTACATGTTAATTCTTCTATTTACTTTTTAGGTATACTTCTTCACTTTATATTTTTAGTGGTTTGCTCTAGTGATAAAAAAATACACATTTTCAACTTTTCAAAGTGTGCTTAAAATTAAAAAATGTACCACTTCATGTAAAATGTAGATTTCTTATAGTGCAAGAGACCATCTTAGTCTCATTTTAAGGAAACTAAGAGTTAGGAACACTAAGTGCCCAAGATACCTAGCATAACTACTTAATACTTAAAATTTGAAGGTTAAATTAAACTTACATTTGCAGAATAAACCAAATTTGATTTTCTTATGTATTTTGTTTTTCATTTCTATGTCCTCTTCCCTAATATTTTGTTTAAGAGTTTGCTTCTATGTGAGTAAGAGAAATTGACTTGTATATTTTTTGTCTCTTAGTATTTTTATCAGGCTTTTTTTTAATTGAGGTTATGAAGAACTCATAAAATGAGTTGAGAATATTTTTTTCTTTCTTCTAAATCCTAGAAGAGTTTATTTAAGGTTGGTATTATATTTTTCTTAATCATTAGGTAGAATTTTTAATGAAGCATCTGGCCCTTAATTTTCTTTGTAGAAGGTTTATTACTATGTATTCAGGCTTCTTTAAAGGTTCTGTGAGTATCTAAATTTTCTTTCTTGTGTCAGTTTTGGTAAGTTCTGTTTGTCCATTTTATCTGACTTTTCACATTTAATAGCATAAAATTGTTAATTATGTTGTATACATATTTTTGTTTGCCTTTTCTTATAATTTCTCTCTGTATCAATTTTGCTGGGAGTTTATTACTTTAAAAAATCTTTTTAAGGAGTAATCATTTGGCCTTATTGATCCTTTTTGTTTGCTTCTTTTTGTTTCTGTTAATTTCTGCTTTTTATGTTAAATTTTCTATTATCTTTATACTTTTTTGAGACAGATATTTAAATATCTGTTTACTAGCTTCTCTTCTTTCCTAATATAGATGCTCCTTCACTCATGATGGGGTCATGTTCCTGTAAGCCTATTGTAAGTTTAAAAATATAAGTTGGGCCAGGCAGGGTGGCTCACACCTATAATCCTAGCACTCTGGGAGACCAAGGTGGGTGGATTGCTTGAGCTCACAGGTTGGAGTCTAGCTGAGCCAGAGTGAGACCTTGTCTCTAAAAATAGCTGGGCATTGTCGCAGGCCCCTTTAGTCCAAGCTACTGAGTCAAGAGAATCACTTGAGTCCAAGAGTTTCAGATAGCTGTGAGCTATGATGCCACCCCACTCTACTGAGGGTGATAAAGTGAGACTGTCTCAAAAAAAAAAGAAATCCAAACTTGAAAATGTACTTAATGCAACTAACTTAATGAACATCATAATTTAGCCTCACCTAACTTAAAAAGTGCTCAGAACATTTATAGGAGCCTACCATGGGGAAAAATTATTTATCACAAAGTCTAAACTACGAGATTAGTTTATTGAATACTATACTGAAAGTGGTTATAAGGATATTTAAAGTACAGTTTCTACTGAATGCATATGACTTTCATACCATTATCATAAATTGAGGATGTCTGTATATGTATTTAATCCTCATAGCCTTAGTTATATTCTATAAATTCAATATGTAATTGTTATTCATTATTATTTAATCCAAATATTTTCTAATTTTTATGGTGAATTTTTCATCGAAGTATATTCCTTACTGTTCAAACATTTGGAGATTTTCTGCTTTTATTTTTGTTTTTTAGTTTTTTACATTATGATCAAAGGACATATTTTTTATTATTTCTGTCTTTTGAAATGAATTGAGACTTTTGGCCTGGCATAAGTGAACTTTGGTCAATATTTCACTTGTGCTTGAAATGAAATGGTACTTTGCAGTACTATACAGTAGTCTATCCAATGTTCAAGTTTGCTTACTAGGTTAACCAAATCTATACCTTTATTGATTGTTTTGTTTATTCTAGCTGCATATTTAAAAATCTGTCATTGTGCTAGTGAATTTGTCTACTTTTATTTCAGTAAACTTTACTTATTTACCAATTTAGACTTTTTATGACTTCCACATAAATTAATTATCAATAGTAACGTGTGCTTCCTTAGTATTGCTTTTTGTCTTCTTTATCTGTCATTAATTTAGCTGTATCAATTTTCTTTTTTTTGTTGCATGGTCTGTCATTTTCCATTTTTTAATTACAACTTGATCTCACTTTAGATGTTTTTCTTATAAGTGGCATGTATTATATGTGTCTAATAATAATAATTTATGCTTTACTTAGAGCGTTTAGTCCATATCCATGTAATGTGCTTTCTGATGTATTTGAATTTAAGCCCAGTATTTTACTAGTTTCTCTTTATTTGTTTCATGTAATCAGTGTTTACTTTCTTCCTCTTTTTACCTTCTTTTGGATAGATTTTGTATTACTCTATTATCCCTCCCCCATTCGATTGGTAATTATACATTATTTATTCTTTTTCTGGTGGTTATGTCAGAGATTACAACAGACATCCCTGATTTATCATTATCTAATATAAATTACTACTTCT
Source organism: Loris lydekkerianus (assembly GCA_963574355.1). NCBI lineage: Eukaryota > Metazoa > Chordata > Mammalia > Primates > Lorisidae > Loris > Loris lydekkerianus. The sequence goes on along the minus strand of CAUYPK010093134.1, from coordinate 17,535 downwards.
GTTTCTTCCTGGACAACATAAGGACCTCAGAGTATTGTAACTCCACTTGTGCTCCTTCTGACTCATAATACATTTGTTATCATAGCTTTTTAATTTAATATTTGAGACAAGGTCTCACTCTGTTGCTTGGGCTACCATTTTTATTTTTTTTTAAATTAAATCATAGCTGTGTACATTAATGCAATCAGGGGCACCATACACTGGTTTTATAGACCGTTTGACATATTTTCATCACACTGGTTAACATAGCCTTCCTGGCATTTTCTTAGTTACTGTGTTACGACATTTATATTCTACATTTAGTAAATTTCACATGTACCCTTGTAAGATGCACCGCAGGTGTACCATTTTTATTCTTAATTTTTTTTCTGCATCACTAATCTTCTGTTTAAGATCATTTTCCTTATTCCTAAAAATAAGCTTTCTTTTTTTTCTTGAGACAGAGTCTCATTTTGTCACTCTCAGTAGAGTACCATGGCATTGCAGCTCACAACCTCAAACTCTTGGGCTCAAGTGATTCTCTTGCCTCACCCTTCCAAGTAGCTGGGACTGCAGACACCTGCCACAGTGCCTGGCTATTTTAAGAGACGAGGTCTTGCTCTGGCTCAGGCTGGCCTGGAACCTGTGAGCTCAGACAATCCATCCACCTCTGCTTTCCCAGAGTGCTAGGATTACAGGCATGAGCCACTGTGCCCAGTTACCTGAAAACAATCTTTAGTTATGTTCTTTAGTGTGCACCATTTGGTGATGAATTGCCTCAGTTTTTGATTATCTGAACATCTTTCCTCTTTGTTCTTGAAAATTATCACTGGGTATAAAAATATAGTTGCTTGTATTTTCTTTAGGGCTTTGAAAATATTCTATTGTGTAGTGTCTTCTATTGTTTTTGCTGCAGAGTCAGCTATTTGTCTAATTGTTGCTTTTTTTTTGGTAGGTAATCTGTTTTTATCTATAGCTGTTTTTATCAATAATATTATATTTTTGTCTCAAGTTTGTTCTGTGAAGGATCTACTCAGGGATTTTGTTTGACCTGTTTTGTTTTGTGTCTTGGCTTGGTGTTCTTAGTAGATCTTGAATCTATGACTTAAATTTTTTAAATCAACTTTCGAAAGTTTTCAGCTTTTATTTCTTCAAGTACTTCTCCTGTACCATTCTTTTTCTTCTATCATTTGGGATTCAGATTATATGTATCCATACCCATGTTAAAAATAACTTTTTTCTATAGTTCTTCTAATTTTTTCATATTTTTTTCTTTAGGTTTAAATGTTTGTTATTTATTTTTATAAGGTAATGATCATTTCTTTTTCCCTGTTTGGATACCTCATATACCTTTCCCCTCAAACTTTAAAACAACCCTGCCGATATTATTTTTGCTGTTTTTACAGGAATTATTTAGAGGTTTACTACCTTGCCTGAGTTCACACAGCTGCCAAGCAACAGTTAAAATTTGATCTGAAATGTAATTGCTTCAGTATTTCTTACTTTTCATTATGTGAGCTTTGGGTTCCTTTTAAAAATCTGTCTTTCTCACTTGACTTTGGAGAATAGCTATAATTCAAAATGGTATGTGTATTGATGAATTGCTCTATCTTAAAATAACATCCTGTCATTCCGCGTTATATTTATTAGATAAACAGAAGTGCACAAATTTATAAGCCAAATATTACCCTCCCTATGGAGTTTATTTTTTACATGGAAAGAAGAATGTATACAGTTTATTGAAATAGAGGACATGAAAAGGTAGTTTCCATGGATAGAAGAAACAAATAAGGAGGTAATGCCCCAAGTGATGGAATTAAGAAAGAATTCATCGAGTAGGTAAAACTTATGGAAAAGTTGGTCATATGAGGATTTTTTAATGTATTCAAGGGTAGCAAACATTTGTTGGTAATTATCAATAAAGAAAAATCAATACTAGTGTTTTATGTTACATTTTTCCCCTAACAAATTTGTTTGTACACACTTTGTCACTAATTGAGTAGTCACATAAACAGTGAAATTTTGTACATTATGATACATTATATGCAGTGACTGATTTTTTTTTCCAGGTTATTTCATTTCTGGCTGCAGTTTTGCATAAAAAGGGAACCCGTGAGGATATCGAAAACAACATGCCAGAGTTTTTACTAAGAAGTATGAAAAAGGAACCCTCTCTATCAACAGCAAAAAAGGTAAAATACCTAGAAATATTCCACTCATGAAGCTAATATTATAAAAGCATATAGAAATCTTAAAATATCATAATTATAGTATACATTTTAAAACAAGAATTTAAAGTTATTGAAATATTTGTCTTGCAGGCCTAATTTTTGAAAGATTACTAATTTTATCCTGAAGTTAAATTTCGTTGACTCTCAGAATGACAAAATGTAATTTTAGCTTGAGCTAGTTTAGGGGTTTCAATCTGTTGGTTGGCTGGATTTACATGATTCACTTTGATTCCTTTTTAAATTTTTATGAATATATATGCAAAGTTCAAGTCTTCATTCTATTGTTTTCTATGTATGTGAGAATGAAATAGAATTATAAATATTGGTAACAAAGGTGTGTCATTTGATATTTAAAGTTGCTTAGCAGACTTATTACATTCCCCACATTTGAAACAAATTCTTTTCTTAAATTAAATTTTTAAAATTTATTTGAACATATTAAGGGGTTACAAATGTTTTTGTTACATGGACACACTGCATAATGCTCAAGTCAGGGCTTTCAGTATGCCTGCAATCAGGACATATTCATTGTACCTGGTAAGTATGTTTTTATTCCTTACCCACCTCCAACTCTTCCACCCCCTTAGTTTTCAATATCCTTTATGTTCGATCGTGCCCATGTATACCTATGGTTTACCTCTCATTTGTTAAGTGAGAACATGTGGTTTATTTCTGAGGTATTTCACTTAGGATAATGTTCTCTATTTCCATCCAAGTTGCTATAAATGACATTATTTCCTTCCTTTTTATGGCTGAGTAGTGCTCCATGGTGTGCATATACATACATGCACACACACACACACATTTTCTGATCCATTCATGAATTCATGGGCACTTTGATTGATTCCATATCTTTGCAATTGTGAATTATGCTGTGACAAACATTTGAATGCAGGTATCTTGATAATAAGATTTCTTTTCCTCTGAGTAGATACCTAGTAGTGGGATTAATGGATCAAATGGTAGGCTACTTTTAGCTCATTGAGGAATCTGCATACTGTTTTCCATAGAGGTTGTACTAGTTTTCATTCTTATCAACAGTGTGTAAGTGTTCCATCTTCTCTGCATCCATGCTAATAGCTGTTGTTTTTTGACTTTTTGACAATGTCCAATGACAAGGGTAAGGTGGTATCTCATTGTGGTTTTAATTTGTATTTCCCTGATGATTAGTGATGTTGAACATTTTTTCATGTTTATTGGCTATCTATCTTCTTTTGAATAAATTCTGTTCATGTCTTTTTCTTACTTTTTGGATGGGGTTGTTTCTTGCTGTCTTGTTTGAGTTCTCTGTATATTCTGAATATTAGTCCTTTGTTAGATATTGTCTCCCGTTCTGTGGGTTGCCTGTTTACCCTATTGATTATTTCCTTTGCTGTGCTAGAGCCTTTTAATTTAATTGAATCTCATTTATTTATTTTTGTTGTTCCTGTATTGCCTTTGGGGTCTTAGTCATAAATTCCTTGCCTAGGCCTATGTCCAGAAGAGTTTTTCCTACATTTTCTTCTAGAAATTTTTATGGTTTCTTGCCTTACATTTAAGTCTTTAATCCTTCTTGAATTAATTTTTGTATATAGCTAGAGAAGTCCTGCTTCATTCTTTTACATGTAGATATCCAGTTTTCGCAGCATCATTTATTAAATAGGGCAACCTTTCCCCGGTGTATTTTTTTGTCTGCTTTTTCAAAGATTGGTTGCTCGTAGTTATATGGTTTTATTTCTGTGTTCTCTGTTCTGTACTTTTGTACAATAATATGCTGTTTTGGTTACTTGAACTCCTGAGTTCAAGTGATCCTCCTCACTTCAGCCTCCCAGAGTGCTGGAATTATAGGTGTAAGCATACCCAGTCCTGTTGCAGTTACCATAGCCCTGTGGTATACCGTATATACTCAAGTATAAGCCAAGTTTTTTCAGTACAAAATTTGTGCCAAAAAACCCAAACTTGGCACAAATTTTGTGCCGAAAAACTCGGCTTATACGCGAGTATATACGGTAATTTGAAATCAAATAATATCATTCCTCCATGTGTGTTCTTTTTGCTTATTATAACCTATTCAGGTTCTTTTTTTTTTTGGTTCCAAATGAAGCTTAGGATTATTTTTTCTAGATCTGTGAAATAAGACATTTGATATTTTAATGGGAAATGCATTGAATCTGTATGTCACTTTGAGTAGAATGAACATTTTAATGTTGATGCTACCAATCCATGAGCATGGGATGATTTTTCATTTGTTTATGTCATCTATAATATTTTTCTTCAGTGTTTAGTAATTCTCCTTGTAGCAATCTTTCACCTCCTTGTTTATGTATATTCTAAGTATTTTATTTTTATTTTCTTTGTAGTTATTGTAAGTGGCATCATAAGAGTCCTTGATTTGACTCTTAGCTTGACTGTTATTAGTTTATAAAAATGCTACTAATTTATGTACACTGATTTTGTAACTTGAAGCATTGCTGAATTTATTTATCAATTCTAGGAGTCTTTTCTTACAATGTTATATCTAGGCACAGGGGTCCTCAAACTACGGCCTGCAGGCCACATGAGGCAGTGTGATTGTATTTGTTCCCATTTTGTTTTTTTACTTCAAAATAAGTTATGTGCAATGTGCATAGGAATTTGTTCATAGTTTTTTTTGTTGTTTTTTTTTTTAACTATAGTCTGGCCCTCCAGTGGTCTGAGGGACAGTGAACTGGCCTCCTGTTTAAAAAGTTTGAGGACCTCTGATAGGGTATTCTAGGTATAAGATTGTATAATTGGCAAACAAGGATAGTTGGACTTCTTTCCTGATTTGGATGCTCTTCCTTCCTTTCTCTTGACTCATTGCTTTGACCAGAGCTTCTAGTACTATATTGAATAGAAGTGATGACAGTAGGCACTCTTGTCTTATTCCAGTTGTTAGGGTGAATGATTTCACTTTACTCCATTCCGTATGATGTTGGCTGAGGGTTTGTCATATATGGCTTTTACAATTTTTAGGTATGTTTCTTCTATGCCTAGCTGGTTGAGGATTTTTATCCTGACAGGGTGCTGGATTTTATTGAATGCTTTTTCTGCATCTATTGAGATGATCATATGGTCTTTGTTTTTACTTCTTGCTTCTGTTTATGTCATGAATCACATTTATTGATTTGAGTATGTTGAACCATCTTTGCATACCTGGGATGAAACCCACTTGATCATAGTGAATTATCTTTTTGATGTGCTATTGAATTTGGCTTGCTGGTACTACATATCTTATTGAGAATTTTTGTATCAGTGTTCATAAGCATTATAGCTATGTAGTTTTCTTTTTTTGTTGTGTCTTCCAAAAATGTGAAACAAATTCTATTAGTACAAGGAAGTTGGATTCAGAAAGAACTAGGTCCATGCTTGTCTCTGCTTCTGTACATGTGGCTGTGAATACTAATGAAATCCATACTTCAGATTTTCCTTATATTAATGTATGTTTATAAACATCTTACAGAGAAATCTTATAAAAATAAGAGATGTCTAGTAAAACAATGAAATACCAAAAACATTGTATTATAACTGCATGTCTTTTATATTATCCTCAGTGTCCAGGAAACTGTATAGGAATAAAGATGAAGTGATTTTATGAAATATTTAATATATCATGATAATAAACAACTGACCACACATTTTAAAATAGTAATTCTTTTAAGGAAATCTTAGATATAAGATTGCTAAAAAGTCCAAGTTTACTCTTACCTATCATAAGGGCCATTTCAGTGCAAAATTTTGAGATACATTGGCTTAAGATATTATAATTGTTATTTTAAATTCTCTTATTATTTTTAACAGCATAAATGCATCCTGAGCATTAGATTCAGTATAATCCTGAAGTGATTCGGATTCATTCATAATAATTCTTAATGTAATTTAAGTATCGAAGAGTTCTTCTCATACTGTTTTTAGCCATGGATTCAGTCATTCTTGGCTCTTAATGTCGTGCTGACCTTATATAACTCTTAGTTGCCGCTTGTAACATCAGAGGAGAGAGAAAAAAAGAAGGAAAAGTAATATCCTAAAGTTTAAATAGATTTTAAATATTTTAGAAAGAACAAGAATGGGAGAAATGAAAGCAAAGAAAGCTATTCATTTGATGGTATGATTAGAAAAAAAGAGAGAAAAAAAAAGAAAGTAGTTTTTAATTTTATTTACTGTACATTTTTTAAAAATCCTTATTATGTACCCAGAACATTATGTTACAAATTATGGTATCATAAACATGCTTATATCTTATCTTGGCAACTTTTGCAATTATAATTATAGGATAAATTCTTTCTTAAAAATTTTAAAGTTTTTAATTTTTAATTATTCTGGATGCAAGTTGTATAAGGATAAATTCTTATTACTGGAATTGTATAGTAGATGGTACTGGATTTGGGAGTTCGTGCATATTACATTTTGATAGCTGAAATCAAATTATTCATTCAAGACATTATGACAATTTATATTCCCACCAATGGTGTGTATTTGTTCCCACTTTTTCATCTGTCCTAGGTATTAGCAAGCATAAATTATGTCTATCTGAGAGATTAATAAAATTATATCTTGCTTTGATTTGTATTTCATTAATTATGAATGAAGTTGAATAGCTTTTTAGGTGCATAAAAGCCATTCTTAATGGCTTTGCCCATTTTAAAATCTTGTTCTTTTTAGTCATGGTAGTTAATTAATAGCCCTTAACCACGTATTCTAGATACTGAATTTTTGCATGTGTTTTGAAAATATTTCTTCTCCACTTTTTCCGAGATAGTTTTGACTTATTTATTAATTAAAAAATTTTGAGTATTTATATTTGTCTGTCTTGGTAACTGCTGAGTTTTTCGTCTGCCTAGAAAAGCCTTTTATCTCTAAAAATGCTAATACATTCATTCAAGATTCTTTCATAATCTTTGTTTCAGCTAGAATTTATTTTGCTATATCTAGTAATCACCTTTATTTTTTCCTAGGTGGCTGGATAACCCTCTTTTCCCCAGTGATTTAAATGGCCACCTTTCTGTAAAATTAAAATCATTTCTATTTCTATTTGTAGACATGTTATTCTATCCTGTAAATTTATTTGTTCCTCGCTCCCCTCCTATCCCTTCTCCCCTTCCTGCCCTCCTACCCTCCTTCTTTTTCTCCTCTTCCTCTCTCTCTTCTCCTTTCCCCTTCTCCTACCTTCTCCTCCCTTCCCCTCCCATTCCTCTCTCTTCCCCCGCCCCTTCTGTCCCTTCCTCTTTTTTGAGATAGGATTTCAGTGTGTTGCCTAGGCTAAAGGAGTGTACTGGCATCATCATAGCTCACTGCAACCTCAGATTCCTGCCTCAGCCTCTGACTAGCCAGAACTACAGGTGCACACCACTATGTCTAGCTAATTTTCCTATTTTTAGTGGCAACAGGATCTCACTCTTGCTCTGGCTAATACTGATTCCTGAGCTCAAACAATCCTACCCTAGCCTCCTAGAGTGCTAGGATTACGGGCGTGAACCACTACACCTGGCCTATTAATTTCTCTTCCAGATCTAAACAGTTTTAGTTATTTTAGTATTATAATATATTTCAAACTTGTTCTCTGTGTTTAACTGGGTCTTCTATGTTTTGGTTACTATTACAAATAGAATTTTTTTATTTTACTTTTTTTTTGAGACAGAGTCTCACTATGTTGCCTTCAATAGACTGCTGTGGCGTCACAGCAACCTCGAACTCTAGGGCTTAAGCAATTCTCTTGACTCAGCCTCCTGAGTAGCTGGCTGCCTACAGGCGCCTACCACAATGCCCAGCTGTATTTTTGGTTACAGTTGTCATTGCTGTCTCGCAGGCCTTGGCCAGGCTTGAACCTGCCAGCCTTGGTGTATGTGGCTGGCACCCTACTTATTGAGCTATGGGCGCTGAGCCTTTTGTTTTACCTTTTAACTGGCCGCATTTTTGTATGCATTAAAGTCATGTATATTTTGTAAATTCTTCTTTCTTAATTCTTTTGCTATTCATAGTAGTTGATTTACTGTTCCTTTAGTTGGTTGACTTATGTTTTGATAATTTTGCTTGTCATTTCCATTGTTAAATCTCTTATTTACTTTTCTTTTTTAATTGCAGGATTTAATGTTTATTGTTTTAGTCTATTTCTATTTGGTAGAATACCATTTTTGTAAAAGGTGGTCATAAATAGAATGGGTACTAAACTGAAATGCCTATGTATTAAATTGCCACAGTATACCAAAGGAAAAGTTATCAAGTATGCACAGTAGGAGATGAGCATGTTTTAAACAGTTAAGATTGTAGTGATAAATATAGGAAGTATTTTTTTAGAACCCTCAAGTTCTGTAGCAAAAATTCTAATTATATATTCTGTAATTTTTCTGTAAAGGTACAACTTATTTTTTACTTTATATCCTACTTCCTTCCATGTGAAACCTTTGCTTCCACAATGTGGGTCTTATTTGGCATTGACGTGCATGGTTTCATTTATTAATTCATTTATCAACTGGACACCTTACATTTTCTAACCACTTCACGAAGTACTGGAGTTACAGTGGTAAATAAGAAAGTTCTGTATCTCAAGGACATGGCCTTTTGGTTTAAGGTGCTAATGTGGCATGTCATGGTGGTTAAGAATTTTAGAATTAGACCTGGGTTCAGATATTTACTTTGCCATTCATAGCAGTATGACCTCTCACATGTTATTTAACATCTCTGTACCTTAGTTCCTTATAATAAATATTTCTACTGTATAGTGTTTCTGTGTAAAGTCCGGAGTTAATATCTATAAACTGCTTTGTACAGTCCTTGGCATACAGTAAATGCTCAATAGTGGTTATGGTAGTTATTATTAATACTATGACTATTTCTGGCACAAAAATTATCATGCATTAAATATTTTAGAGTATCTCGACACAGTCTGTACCCACATTATGTTTCTAATGCCATAATGCATGAGGAGTCACACTTTTATTTATTTATTTATTTATTTGTAGGTTTGGCCGGGGCTGGGTTTGAACCTGCCACCTTCGGCATATGGGGCCAGCACCCTACTCCTTTGAGCCACAGCAGCCGCCCCACACTTTTAACAGAATACTCTTTAATAAGAGAGCTAGATTTATTGAAAATGATTAAAAACAATTCAGTATTTTCTAGTTACACTAATTTAACCTAGCCTCTTAATTTTATAATATTTAAGTGAAAAATTTTAATTTTATTTGTTTTAGATACAGTTTTATAAAATTATGTGTTAGTTTCACAATAAGAAATATTACCCTCACTGGCCTTGTTCATACCTCCCTGAACATATCCCATCTTGTCTGGGGAAGAGGAAACAGGAAGGAGAATCCGAGACCATGTATACACGGCATGCTTTGCATATTTCCATTACCCATTTGCCACTTGAAGTTAATATTGGGGTCCTGATTTTAGTGTCTTCTCTCTTTTGAAGAGTTACTTTTGTCATTTCTTAATGCCTTTTTTGTAGAGGGAAATAAAAAATAGCTGCTCCGTTAGACAAGGTTATGTATCTATTTTGTCCTAATAAAAAGGTAATTATATAGCAAAATATTTTTGGGAGTTTTTTATGTCCAAACATAGTTATTCTTATTTATTAGAATGTCAAAATTAAGGCAGAATACTAGTAATATTCTGGATTTCATTTTGGGGTTCTTTTCATGTAAAAAAATCAAAATTTTTATTCTTCTTTTAGATGTTCTTAATAGTTGCTCCTCTCTCTGTCCTCTATAACTGGAAGGATGAATTGGATACCTGGGGATATTTCAGAGTTACAGTTTTACATGGAAACAAAAAAGACAATGAACTGATTCGTATAAAGCAGAGGAAATGTGAAATTGCTCTAACAACTTATGAAACACTGCGCTTATGTCTGGATGAGCTTAACAGGTAATGGAAATAATGGGAGTGATTGCATTAATATCCGGCTTATATCAATTATAAGTATTTGTATCTTTATATTGTGGTTTTTTGTTTTTTTTTTTAACAAAGCTCATTTTCTTTAGCTTCTCTTATTTTTATTTCAGAGTTATGGAAATATATAAGTTATAGTAACTTATTGTCTAAGAAGGAAAACTCAGCCTCAATTTTTCCACAGTCTCTTATTCTATTTCTTAAACTCCATATAGTATTCCTCTCAAACAATGCTTGAAGAGTTGGTAAGACTTGTCCTAAATCTCATATACAGCCTTTTATGCATACAGGGCCTCTGGGGAAAAAAAGACAGTGATTTCATAAGTGATTATAATTATAGGGATCTGTTATGAATGTAGAATGGTAAAAAATACACACATACATATACCCCCCCCCCCAAACATACCCAGTGGGAACAACTGTATCCTAAAGTGTAAGAGAGAAGTGGCCAGCAGATAACACCAGTGAGATAAGCAGAGAACAGATCATAAAGAGCACTGAAAGCTACTTAGGGGATTTTGATCTTTATTCTTATAGCAACAAAGTGCCCCTGAAGTGTTTTCAGCAAATTACTGACATGATATAGCTGATTAGATTTGCACTTTAAAATAAATACTCTAGCTGCTATATGTACAGACAGAGGACAGTCAGGTTGAATGGAGAGAGACCAATTAAGAGGCTTGTTATGAACTGGATTGTCCCCCCTACTCCCCTAATTCATTTGTTCCTGTCCCAACACCAGTAGTTCAGAATATAGGACTTTAAAGAGGTGATTAAGTTTAAAGAGGTGATTAAAACAGGCCGTTTGGGTGGGGCCTGGTTCAGTATGACTGGTATCCTTATAAGAAGAGAAACCAGAGACACACTAGTCAGGAAAGGACATGTGAGGACATAGCAAGAAGGCAGTTATCTTATAAGCCAAGGGAAAAGGCCTCAGAAGAAACCAAACCTGCGAGCATCTTTATCTTGGAATTCTAGCTTCTAGACTTGTGAGAAAATAAGTTTCTGTTGTTAAGGGCTGCTGTATTTTATTTTGGCAGCCATAGCAAACTAATACAAGATTTTTATAATAGTCTGGTCAAAGGGTGATGGCAGTTAGGTCTAAACTCTTCATAGTTGTTCCAGCAATAGGTTGGGCCTTGGAAAAGTCATTAATTTTTGATTGCCTCTAGCTTAGATTTTTCCCTTTAAGGATATAATTATACCCATTAGGTGAAGATTAAAGTGTGGCATTAGAAAAAGTTATCTAGTTAAGTCTTTAAAATGTTAAGATTATAGTCAATTTGAACTATTACCAATGAAGGATTTAATGATATTCCCTTGAAGCTGATTGAAATTTAGAGAATCAGGTTATTTCTAAAGGTGACACTTATGCACAACAGCATTAAAATGCTTTGGCATTAGATAAAAAGGAAGAATGACAATCAATAGTTGTCTCATAAATTTCATAGCACAAAAGATATTTGAGAGTAGAAGTCAGTAATTAGCTATGTGGCTTTAGGTAAATCAACTCATTTGGAAAATGGCAGAGGATAGATTAAATTAGTCTCTGTCAAAACTAGTTCTTCAAGCTCATCTGGAAAGTTTTATTAAAATCAACTGTAATGAGGTTTATTTAATTTGTGTACCATAATTTATACCCATTTTACGTACAGTAGAAACTCCATAGTTGACCTCCTCCCTATACTGACCACCTCTATAAGTTGACCTAATTTTTATACACTGGCCATGCACCACGTGTGCATATCAATACAATAGGCCTGCTTCCTTATGTTGACCTCCTCTATTTATTGACCAGTTTGTTACAGTCCCTTGGGTGGTCAACTTACAGAGGTTCTGCTGTATATAGTTTGATGAATCTTGACCAGGAGTTGGCAAACTTTTTCTGTAAAAGAGCCAGAAAGATAGTAAATAGTTTAGGATTTGGGGTCCCATACAGTCTCTGTTGCATATGCTTCTTTTATATTTTTACAAACCTTTAAAAATGTAAAAGCTATTCTTAGCTTGCTGACTATACAAAAGTGGCCACAGACTGGATTTGGCCCACAGGCAATAGTTTGCTGAGCCCTGGTTTTATTTTGGCAGGTAGATACTTAAGTATAACTAACCGCTATCCCAAACAAGGTATAAAGTATTTTTATCATCCACAGATTTCTTTCTTGACTTCTTTACAGTCAGCCATTCCTCAACTTTCACCTTATATGTGTATAACCACTGATTTTGGGTTTCTGTCACTAGAGATTAGTTTAAGCTGTTCTAGAGCATCATATATAAATGGAATTATGCAGGTAACTTTTTTGTAGCTGACATCTTTTGTTCAACATGCTTTTGAGAATCACCATGTCATTGAGCATCTCAGTGATTGTTCTTTTTTAACATTGAATTGTGTTCTATTTTATGAGTATACCACATTTTGTCACCTATTCATTTGAGGATGCATATTTGTGTTTTTCTAGTTTTGGGTTATAAATAAAACTTCAAGGGGTATTTATGGGTAAGTCTCTCTTTTTTTGACATATACTTTCATTTTTCTTGGGTTAATACCTAAGAGAAGAATTTCTAGATTATATGGTAACTTAAGATTTAACTTTAGAAGAAACTGCCAAACTATTTTCCAGAATAATTGTACCATTTTACTTCAGTTAGTAATGTAGGAGAGTTCAGTTGCCAACATTTTTGTTTTTAGCTCATTTAATAGGTGTATAGTGGTATCACATTGTAGTATAATTTGCACTTTTCTGACCTGTTCACATCTGTTTGAAAAAAATGTTTATTCTCTAGTCAGGAGTAGTGTTCTATAAACATCAATAAGACTAGGTTGGTTAAAGAATTGTTCAAGCATTCTCTATTTTACTGATTTCCTTTTCAGTGGTTTACAATTTCTGAGTGAAGAGGATTGAAATTTTCTATTATAATCATTAATTTGTTTATTTCTCCCTTTAGCTCTGTCAGTTTTCAATTTATGTATTTTAAGTCTGTGTTATTAGGTACACATGCATTTATAATTGTTATTTTTTCCTGATAAATTGACCTTTTTATATTGAGAAAATGTACCACTTTATTTCTAATACTTCTTCGCTGACATTTTGTTTGATTATTAACATGGCCAATCAAATCTTCTTATGCTTGCCGCATGTTTTTAATTTCAAAGTATCTGTTATATTATTATGATTATGATTATGATAATTATGATTATTTTGTGAGACAGGGTCTCCTTCTGTCACCAAGGCTAGAGTGCAGTAGTAACAGCTTAGCCCACAGAAATCTCAAACTCCTGGGTTAAAGCGATCCTCCTGCCTTAGCCTCCCAAGTAGCTGGGACTATAGGTGCCCACCACAATGCCAGGCTAATTTTTCTTTTTTTCTTTTCTTTTTCTTTTTTTTTAAAGTAGAGCAGTGTGGGGGGGGCTCTCACTCTTTTATTTTATTTTATTTTTTATTAAATCATAGCTGTGTACATTGATATGATCATGGGGCATCATACACTAGCTTCATAAACCGTTTGTCACATTTTCATCACAATGGTTAACAGTCTTCCTGGCATTTTCTTAGTTACTGTGCCAAGACATTTACATTCCACATTTACTAAGTTTCGCATATACCCTTGTAAGATGTACCGCAGGTGTAATCCCACCAAAACCCCTCCCTCCCCCCACCTCCCCCCTCTCTCCTCTGCCTTTCTCCCTTCCCCCTATTCTTAGGTTGTAACTGGGTTATAGCTTTCATGTGAAAGCCCTAAATTAGTTTCATAGTAGGGCTGAGTACATTGGGTACTTTTTCTTCCATTCTTGAGATACTTTACTAAGAAGAATATGTTCCAGCTCAATTTTAACAGTAACTCCTACAAGAAATAAAAAAGGAAAAAAAGCAAAAAGAATGAAGAAAGAGAGAAAAAAGGCAACAAAATTATATATATAAACACACGACTATATATATACTGTAGGGATCTACTTTAGTAGGAATATATTCATGCTGCAATATACATTCTGGACACCAGGTGGCACTATGAGCGGGTCCCAGGCATATACCTGTTTCCCCGCTTAAATTGTTTTTGGTGTTTGTTTACCCACTTGGTGCCTAGACCCTGCCCAACTGCTGATTCCCCTGATCTCAAAAAAATCTTCACAGGCAGGTTTTACAAATTCTCCCTACAGCAGTTCCCTGTGAAGTGCGCAATATCCTTGGCCAGTTCCCAGTGTAGGATGACTGTCTGCAGGTGAGACTCAAATTGCTGCACCTGGCCCACGTGGAAAGGTGCCTGGTGACTGCCATCTCCCAAATTCCAAAACAATAGCCTCTTTCTATCCGGGATCTTTCCCGGTGTGAATGTCTCTCCTGCCACCTAACGGAGGTGGTGCCGCATCAGATGGCATCACACTCTGGCTGTCTAATTCCACTTGGGAGTTTACACTTCACCAATCTTTCCACACAATACCTAGTTTTCCCATGAATTGAGAACTGCAATCCTCTGTGGTAGGGCTGGTTGCTGCCGCTGCCACCTGCAGCTGCTGGGCAGAACCTTTCCTGGCAGTCTCTACAGCTTGGGATTACATTCCAAGTCCAGCAACCCACCGCCTTGCTGCACACCCGGAACTGCCACCCACACCAATATTCCACGTTGGGAATGATCTAGCCCACTCACTACCACCTGTTGTTCCAGGAGAGCTGAGTTAAATGTCCTTCCCGTCCACCATCATGCCCCGCCTCCAAAAGTACAAAGTCTTGAAAGAGGGGAGACATGCTTTGCCAGCTCATTGATAAGAAGTTTTGGGAGTATGTGATTAAAATATTCCAAAATTAGATTTTGGTGAAGATTATATGCCTGTGAATATGCTAAGTACTATATATATATACTGTAGGGATCTACTTTAGTAGGAATATATTCATGCTGCAATATACATTCTGGACACCAGGTGGCACTATGAGCGGGTCCCAGGCCTATACCTGTTTCCCCGCTTAAATTGTTTTTGTTGTTTGCACACTTTATACCTCTAAAGGCATGCACACTTTAGAGGTATAAATTTTATGGTATGTGAATTCTATCTCAATGAAGCTATTTGAAGACAAAAAGAAAAACTGGCTCATTTGCATATAGAAATAAAGGAAATGGGGGAAACTAGAAATCTGCAGAATTGGGAAAACTGATTATTTCTAGATATTAGAGATAAAATGAAGAATGGTATTAAGAGACAAAAGTTGCAGCCACCATTAGATTACAGTTTGCTGCCTTCCCATCTATTTTTTCAAATAACCAAAAATAGTGTCAAAGAAGGCACAGTTGAGAAGAAAGATAAGGGAAAAGAAATCAAAAAAATAAAATAAACATAAGAATTTTGTCTGGGAAAGACAGCTGGGTCTAGTTACAATCACACAGAACTGACTGGAAGCAAATAAATGAGTCTACTGAGTTTTTGAGGACTCATATTGCCAAAGAAACCATAAGTTTCTCAAAACAACAAATCCAAGCCTGTTTCCAAGAGCCCTAAATAACATTTGGCTTTAAAGTGAGCTGTGATGTTACCTAACCAAGGAAAGCCTGATCCCCAATGCAAACTTCTGGTTTTACCACAGAGAACAGAGTAGAAAGAATAATTTTACGGATGGCAGAAAAATGCACAACAAGGTAAAAAGGAGTTCCTTTCAGAGAGCAGGCTCAATGTCTTATCAGGGAAACTCTATCTCTTCTGGGGATGTTGGGGAAGAGTGTGACTTCACAATGCCTGTCTAGGTGGACTCCAGAATGGGGCTACTGTCTGCTGTTTCCCACTATTTTTTCCCTTTTGCACACGACAGCTTTTCTTTAGGTTTCCTGTACCTGCCCTGCTATTGGAAGCTGGGTGACAGGGATAAGTGGTACATTTGTTTATTTCCTAATCTTCCGAGCCAATGGGAGTCATATGAACACATGATAGAATTTCATACCACATAGAGACCCATAGATTTTTGAGATGGGTGGGGTTATGGAGTTTCTTCCTTGGGAAATTGTGCTCTGCTTTATGAGACAAAAGAAGTGAATGAGTATTTGAGGACCAGGGGAGTAGACTAAGGGAGAAGCTCAAAGAATCCACTCAAATCTGTGTGTTCCTTTCTTTTGGTTACACTGGTAAACTACATTTCTTGAATTTTTAGGATAGGTAGAGGTATGTGACCAATGAGAATGGAAGGGATGTATGTCATTTCTGGTTTCAAGTGGGTTAAGTGCAGGGGTAGCTTCTCCATATTCATTCTGTTTACCTGCCCTTGTGCCTGAAGGGGGGCAAGGCACAAAATGATGGGGAGACCATGTGAGAGGAAGGACCTGGGTCTCTTTAGAACTGCATGGAGTAAAGATCTTGCTAACCCACATTGGACTTGCACATGTGAGTCATGATATAGGGGATATTTATTATAGAAGCTAACCTATTCTGATCAAGGAATTAACAACAGCATAATTAGAAGACATTTTTGTTTGGTTGGTTAATTGATTTTGGTGCTGGCAGAAACTGTTCACTATGACAGAAGATTTTATCTACCAATTAAACAAGAAAACCTTTACGATAATGAGACTTTTAGGGTAAACATTTTTTCAAATAGACTATAATTTTAAAGAATACAATCAGGTGAAAACATCACGATCAAAAGTATCACTATTTCTTGAGTTATACCAAAGATCCATAGTTTTTTTTTAATTATTTCATTTTCTAACCTAAGAAAACTATCTCATACTACTGCAGGACAATTTGTTTTGTTTCCTAGTAACATAAAGAAGCAACATATATTTTATATAAATATATGTACAGTTTCCGTACAGCTAAGGAAACAGCAACCAAAGCAAATAGGCAACCTTCAGAATGGATAAAGATATTTGCGTATTATGAGTTGGACCAAAGCTTGATAACTAGGATCTACAGAGAACTCAAATTAATCAACAACAACAAAAAAAATCCAAAAATCCCATGTATCACTGGTATATGGCAAGAGACATGAATAAAATCTTCTCTAAAGAAAATAGATGAATGACCAACAAATGTATGAAAAAATGCTCATCATCTCTAATCATCAGAGAAATGCAAATCAAAACTACCTTGAGATATTACCTAACACCAGTGAGAATAGTCCACATCACACAGTCTCAAAGCTGCAGATGCTGGCGTGGTTGTGGAGAGAAAGGAACACTATTACACTGCTAGTGGGACTGCAAACCAATACAACCTTTTTGGAAGGAAGTATGGAGAACCCTCAAAGACTTCAAACTAGACCTCCCATTTGATCCTGCAATCCCATTAGTAGGTATCTATCCAGAAGAAAAAAAAATTCTTTTATCATAAGGACATTTGTACTAGACTGTTTATTGCAGTTCAATTTACAATGGCCAAACTGCGGAAACAACCTAAATGTCCAGCAACTCAGGAATGGATTAACAAGCTGTGGTATGTGTATACCATGGAGTACTCTTC